>SKCR01034368.1:0-48053 GCA_019454045.1 Zanthoxylum bungeanum
ATCTGTTGGTTAATACTTATACTAGACTTCGTATTTTGGCTATGAACACAAAATGAAGTTTCAAATGGTTTCTTCGATGAAGAGATTCATTGATATTTATTTGTTTGAAGAGTTCTGTTATTTAATAGCCTTGGAGTTTGTATTCTACTAAGATCGGAGTTTGGTATGTTAGCTTACAGATGCTATTGTAGACTCAGATGAGCTTTCCAAAATTATGTACTCTATGATTTTGACATGAATTACATCATCTTATTTTTTTCAAAATATATAGAATACATAAGTGTTATTAGGGTCAGTGGAAGCGTACAAAATTCTTTCTAGTTTTATATCTTGAAGACATGATCATTATTAAGATAATAATGATATGTTTGTCAGGTAAAAAGGTTTACCTAAGTCTTTTGATCTCTATGAATATAGTAGGAGTAATCTTTGTTATATTCGATATAAATTAGAAACATAGAATACACCGTCAAGTTTCCGAGGCGCATATCTCATGTCGACATGTCCACGATTCTTTACAAGTAATCGGAAACCATATTTGATATATGTGATCCACCATAGGTGATCGGCTTTGGCCAAAGTCTTAAGAATCATGACTTACTCACATGGATACCTAAACCTCTTGTGGTACACATACGAGCCGATAGATCTTATCTTGATACAAACTTGATTAATGAGTGCATCGGTCCACACCCAACGAACATCTAAAGGCCAGATCATGAAAGGTCTCTCACATACATGA
The DNA here is from genome assembly GCA_019454045.1 of Zanthoxylum bungeanum. Lineage (NCBI taxonomy): Eukaryota > Viridiplantae > Streptophyta > Magnoliopsida > Sapindales > Rutaceae > Zanthoxylum > Zanthoxylum bungeanum. The sequence goes on from SKCR01034368.1 coordinate 743, forward strand.
CATCTAAGTGTGGAGGATCTCACACAATCCTATAGTCAAAGGATCACATATGCTACTCGACTCAAGGGGATTCCTATTGACGGTGGTGTGTACTTTCAACTATTAGGAATCACCTGTGAGTCATTCAGTATTCGCTCCAACGAATAACCACAAGTCTATAGGAGCTTCCAAAACTCATGATACATCAGGTTAAACCATTAGAATTCCAATTCCAATATACGACATGTGCTAGTCTTCTAGGTTATAGGAAGTTGACTGTATTCCAAAACCAAAGACTATGAATATTTACTTAAGAATATTTTATAATAGTAATATTATCCCAATGTCGGACTACTTAGTGTCCGGTATTACAATATGACTATTCTAAGGTCGATGTCATTTTCAGCATATTTATACATCAAGCTAATATGCATAATGACATTACCATTAATAAGGTATGAAATGAAAATATAGTTATTTTATTAATAAATAATAAAATATACAATACATTATTCGGATTGGCGCTCCATATACCAACTCAAATAGTTATTAGGATCTTATATCTTCTTGTAGTGTTTCTTGAAGATATCAGATTTTTTTTATCCATCGGTATCCTATAGCACACTTTGATGTTGACTCTCTTTGGAACTGTCAAAATTGGACGGTGGTGTTGACATTCAAAATTATCGATATCGTTAGAATCTTGTTGTGTTGGTAACTTATGGCTCTTACCCTTATCAATATTATTTCTCATCTTGACATTTTTTTATAACAAAGAAATTTGAAATCGAAAAAATAATAAAGAAGTCGAAATTGAGAATTAGTTTGTAGGAAAATATGGAAAGATGAAATAGAAAAAATTGTTGGGAACTTGGAATGTGAAAAAATAAATTGAAAAAATGAAGTTTTTGTAGGGGTTTTATGGCCGAAATCTAGTAACGCAGCGGAATATGGGAAAATCAAAATTTTCCGATTTCAAAATTTTTGTGGATCAATCAAATAAACTTATTTATTTAATTATCCAATTATTAAATTCTGAAAAATTAGACAAGAAATCATTTTTCTTGGTAATTACTGAATTGCCCCATAACTTTGTAAAATGATTATTTTAGTCCAAAATTATCAAATATAATTTTGGATGATTCTAAATCATTTCTAGAATATTTTCAACACATCTGATGCATCAAAATCAGATTTCACACAAATCCCCAATTTTTGAGCTAATTGCCGTGACTACCCAAAATTTTCAATTAATTGCAATTTGGTCCCTTTTGTTCAAAACATGCCAAGATCAAATCCAATCAACCTAAAATTTTACATGCATCATATTCATACCATAATACATCACATATATGAAAAGCCCCATATTTGGAGTGGGTTATGAACCCTAATTTTTTAATTTTACCAAATTGTACAATTTAACCAAATCTTTAAAATCCAACACTTTAATCCATTCAATACTTCACCAAACTAGCCTCACCACTTTGAAATAACTCTAGAACATTTCTAGGTCTTATATCTGATATAAAACTTAGAGACTTGTAAGATACTCTCATTAGTCGTTCATTAGATATGATCTATTAAGAGATAATTTGACTATCTGTGTGACAGTTAATATTACTGTTGGAGTGTTGGTCGGTCTCTTATATGTAGTATTCATCTTTTGTAGAGGATAATTCCTTAATCGAAAGAAAAATTATTTAGAATGTATAGTCAGTTTGATGCATCATAAGATGATGAAATAATGAATACTATATAATGTAAGATTATATATATAATTTTACTCATAATTGTTACGAGCTAATTTGATATGTTGTAACCCATTAAATGGCCTTTAAACATGTTCTGTAGTATCCTTGAGATTAAGAATGAGTTTCTTATTCATGGAGATTGTAGTCTACAACCATTAGGGTCGAATTAGATTTATGTATAATTATGACAGTAGATAGTCTATGTCATATAGAGTCAGAAAAGATGTAATGGGAGCGTCACAATTGATTCTACTATATTAGTCGAATTAGTTGCAAATTATGTAGTATTGACTCATGAAGTTGCGTAGTGACCTTATAAATAAGGAGTTTTGATATTAATATTGTGTTTGCGGTTGTCTGCATAGTATTATGGATTTGATCCTTAAATACTTAAACAACTAAGTAGTTGTAGCACAATATTGTAGTTGCATCTAAGGACTATTGATGTAGAACTTAAGTTCTACATATTATGTTTAAGCTAGTCAAGGAAGACATTTGGGTTTGTTTTACAAACTCAATCTATAATAGCGGACCTGGTCGATGTTTCCTACCTCTCGAGTGTTAGGTGAGCTCCTGAGGGCTATGCGCATACGATACACATTGAGATGTGTATAAGACACCATGGATTGACACTAGAGCAAGTGAGAGAAATTATTAGAGTTGGTGCTCTAAGCACCAATCCAGATCATATTTATGATCGATTCATGAATACGAACAATCATTATTTCCATAATATTACGTATTTATGGTAGCACCTCTTATCCTTTATTTACATATTCGATCTGATTTAGATTAGATTGAAACTAAATCTAGTCTAGTGAAGTATATATTAGATAAAGACTCGAGAAAATATAATGCAGTGTACAATTACAATGAAATTTGTAATTGATATTTGGAGGTGTCACTATTAGAGATATATTCTCAAATAAAATTCATTCTCAAGATTTACTAACAAAGGTCGGTTTGTAAAATCTACTAAGACCGGTACATGTCGTATATTGAGAATTGGTCCGATGATTTATACCAATGAACCATGAGTCGTGGGGAGACTTGTATAGACGTGTAGGTGTTTATTTGATAAACACCGAATTACTCACCTAATATTTCTTAATAGATGGTACACTAACGTCAATAAGAATCTTCTCGAGTCGAGTCGCATAATGGTCATCAGACTTGAGATACCAATGTGGATATATGAGATATCCTCCACACTTTGATGATAGTCACGTCACCAACCTATTTAGGTCAGACCTGCGTGTGTTCGTTGGGTGTGGATCGATGCTCATGATATCCGATGAGAATCAAGATAGAATTTATCAGTCCTGTATACAGGGCATATATATCCTACAAGTGTTTGCGATCTGTTAAATCCATGATTGTGGTACATTGCATGAGTGAGTTTCGAGTGTTATTTAGAGATAGCAAATTTATAGGTAGACTATATTAGACCTAATGGATTTGATGATCGAATCTATATCCCTGATATAATATGGATTACTTGGGATAGAGGGATTATTGTATGCAATGATCTCAACTTGCATAGTTCAGCGAGATTATCCGTGGTCGTCAAAATTTACGAGTGGGTGAATTATGGACAATGAATTGGATTTCGTGACGGATAAACCTAAACTTAGAGAGTCCCACAATATGAAGCGTACTCGTTGAGCATTTGGGTAATGCGTTATGAATAATACATATTATTCATAATATTTTATTGGATTGAGCCAGTTAATCGAGTCGTTTAATCATTAAACGAAAATACATATGTTTAGGGACATTTCAATCATTTTATAATTAATGTGTATTCGTATTTAATACATAATTTGATTAGATACATATTAATTAATTGTCAAATGATATTTTGACGCATATTATTTATATATGTATTTTGATTTTTAGTGTAAATTATAAAATACATATATATTAATTAATTATTTATTTATTTAAATACCAATTAATTAAGTAATTATCTTTATCCATAAGTCGTAATTATTATGAATTATGGTTAATTATTATTGGTAACATATGACATGTTTAATTAAAGGTTGAAGTATACAAATTGAACAAGTAACTTTAGCTTAATATTTAATTGGATTAAATAAATTATTTAATGACCAAAAGGCCCCTAGTTCACGCCTACCTTGGGTATATAAAGGGAAATATTTTTCCATTTATCATGTTAGCAAAACCTAGCCTCCTAATGTCATAAAAAATACTCTAAACATTTTAGAAAGAAGAATTCTAACAAGAACAAAAATTAAAGAAGCTTTTGAAAGATTAAAGGTAATCATTTTATTTTCTTTAATTAAGAAAATTATTTTTGTTGTTAATAGTTGAATTCTTGTATTGTAGATATTCTTACAAATGTTGTAGAGGTTCTTTATACTCTAAAATTGGGGACTTTTTGATTTAGTTGATGGATTTGGTGGCTAGATGCATGTGTGAATTGATATTGAGTAATATTAGTTCAGTTTTATCATATGATGATTTATTGTCATTCTAGAGTGTTATGACCACTCTTGTAATAACTAGAACTACTCTTAAATTCTTAATTTGTGGTGGCTTTGATTGGTATAAAGATCAACTAGACTAATGTTGAAAAATTGGATTTAAAATAATTACACTTGGTTATTTTTCTGTCCAGATCAGATATGCAAAATTTAAATTTTTTTTGATGAAAAATATATTGTTTGGATTTGTTGGATGTAAATTCGGATCGGTACCCCGCGCAGCGGAAGTGGGTATAACCCTTGCATATCTAGCATGGCTGTATTTTTAAATTATTTTATGAAAACTACATTTTGTTACGAGTCTGTAGGAAAAAATGAGGACTAAATCGGAGTCCGGAACGAAGATAATAAAGCTTCAGCGCTCATAAGCATAAGCTCTCAGCGTGTCGCGACACACAGGCTTGGGAGTCGCGACTCCCAATCTGCAAGAGCTTGACGTCGCCACACCCAAGGGTTAGCGTCGTGACGCCCACAACTTTGAAAGTTGAGCGTCGTGACGCCAGAGATCAGAGTCGCGAAGCCGCCTTGTGTAAAATATTGACATAGAGTATTTTAACCATCAAATCAATTCTAAATACTTCCAATTTCCTCCAACTACTTCAATACACCTAAAATATTATTTTAGCATCAAAACCATCATCAACACATGTTATAAAAAAAATATACATGTATTCTAAATACATATATGTATTTTTTTGAATTAAAACACAAACAAAAATAGAATCTCACAATGAAATGACTCATGAACAATTCTAGGTCACTCAGATGTGGTCAAATAATTATAGAATGGTAGCCATAACTCTAAGCTTTAATCTAGAGTTCCAAACTCTTATTAATTATTTCATGTCCAACATGAACATATTTGACCTAATTCCAAGCATAATGTGTTTATACTTCCAAGACATTCATACACAATTCATTAGCCTAATTTCAATTTCATGCTATGTTATTATGCATCCAATACATAATCCATCATTATATGTTGTTAGAGTTGGTGCTTGGAGCGCCAATCCAAATAATGTATTGTACATTTTATTATTTATTAATAAAATAACTGCATTTTCATTTCATACCTTATTAATGGTATTATAATTATGTATATTAGATTGATGTATAAATATGCTAAGAATGACATCGACCTTAGAGTAGTCTTATAGTAATACTAGACACTAGGTGATCCGATATTGGGATTATATTACTATTATAAAATATTCTTAAAGTAAATATTCATAATCGTTGGTTTTGGAATACGGTCAAATTCCTATAACCTAGAAGACTAGCATATGTAGTATATTAGAATTGGAGTTCCAATGGTTTAACCTGATGACCATGAGCTTTGGAAGCTCATATAGACATGTGGGTATTGGTTGGACCGAATACTGAATGACTCACAGGTGATTCCTAATAGTTGGAAGTACATACCACTGTCAATAGGAATCTCCTCAAGTCGAGTAGCATATGTAATCCTTTGATTATAGGATAACATTGATTTTGTGTGAGATCCTTCATACTTTGATGCCATATATGTCAGAAACCTTTCATGGTCTGGCCTCTAAATGTTTGTTGGGTGTGGACTGATGCACTCATTAATCAAATGCGAATCAAGATAGGATTCGTCGGCCCATATGTGTACTATAAGGAGTTTAGGTATCCATGTAAGTAAGTCACGATTTTTAAAACTTTGGCCAAAGTCGATCACCTATGGTGGATCGCATTTATCAGAAATGGTTTCTGATTAGTCGATCACCTTTGGCCAAAGTTTGACCAAGGTTTTAATTAAGCTTGTGAAAGCTAAATACAAGTAATTCTTGGAGAAATTGGCCTAAGTTAGAGAAGTGTTTTGAGAAGTTTCGAAAGTTCTCTACAATATTTCATCTAGGAGAAATAAGGATTGGATCTTGGAGTGAACTTGCTAGCATTGGAATCAAGATTGGATCTTGGAGTCAAGCTTACAAACCTTGGAAGTTTTCCAACCATTTTAACAAAGGAGAAAGAGATTGGATATTTGTATCAATCTTACTAGGTAATGTTTGATCTTCTATGTTCTTCATTAGTGAGTTTTCATTAGTGAGAAATATAGTGATGAATTGTGTATTGGATGCATGATTACATAGCTTAAAGTTGAAATAAGGTTAATGAATTGTGTTAGGATGTTTTGGAAGTATAAACACAATATGCTTTTAATTAAGTCAGATATGTTCATGCTGGACATGGAACAATTAATAAGAGTTTGAAACTCTAGATTAAAGATTAGAGCTATGGCTACCATTCTAGAATCACTTGACCACCTTTGGGTGAACTAGAATTGTTCATGAGACATTTCATAGTGGGATTCTAAATTGGTTTGTGTTTTGATTCAAACAAATGCATATATGTACTTAGAATACATGGATGTTAGTTGTATAACATGTGTTGTGGTTGCTTTTGATGTTAAAATTGGTTTTAAGGTGTATTGAAATGATAGGAGAAAATTGGATGTGTTTATGATTGATTTGAATGTTGAAATTGCTCACTGCCAAGGGGAGCGTCGCGACACTGACCTTCCAACGTCGCGACACTGAGCATCAGACATCTGGGCGTCGTGACTCCGGGACGTTGAGCTCTCGTACATTGCTCTCGCAGATTTAGGCGTCACGACTCCCAATTCTCTGAGTCAAGACTTTGAGAGCTGATGAACACTAAAACTTCATTTTCTCCGTTCCAGAGTTTCCGGACTCCTATTTTATCCCATTTTTCCTACGGACTCGTATCAGAATGTAGTTTTCATTAAAATATTTTTAAATATATTTATCCCTAATATCCTTGGGTTAGACCCACTTCCGCTACGCTGGACACCAATCCGACCCTAGGGGTTCCACAACCGCCCCAAAATACGTTTCACTAATGATAACTCACTAATGCAAAACATAACTTTGGAGAAGATCAAACTTACCTAGCGAGTTTGATATAAGGATCCAATCTATTTCTCCTTGTTGAAATGTTATGGAGAACTTCCAAAGTTAACAAGCTTGCTCCAAGATCTAATCTTGATTCCAATGCTAGCAAGCTTCACTCCAAGATCCAATCTTGATTTCTCCTTGTTGAAATATTGTAGAGATCTTCCAAAGCTTCTCTAAACACTTCTCTAACTTAGGCTAATTTCTATAACTCTTGATTGTTTTTAGCTTTTTCAAGCTTGATTAAAACATTGCTCAAGCTTGCTATTTATACCAAAACTTAGGTAATTTTCAATTAATAAAAGTTCTAATCAATTTTTATGTGGCTTAATCTAATTTGTCCAAATATGTAAATTATGAGTGACTAATCACCTTTGTCTACCACTTTGATTTAATCCAATTAAAACAAGACAAAGTTTAATTAATGGATTAGTTACATGTCTACCACTTTGATTTAATCCAATTAAATCAAGTCAAATACAACTATAATTATATTTTTGTAATTATCAAAATATCCTCAAATGGTAGACATATTTATGAAATTACGACAAAGCCCATGTGACATTTTGGATTAATCCAATTGGGTGAAAGTAAATAATCAATGTTATCCGATAACACTGAATTATCTTAGTTGATAATTATAATATCAAATATTATTTATTATAAAAAATAATCGACTACCCAAGTGCTCAACGAGTACATTTCATATTTTGGGACTCTCTAAGTCCAAACACGTTTGTCATATAAGCCTAGCTTATATGTACGCAATTCAGCCACCTCCAAATTCAATAAGAACACGAACGACCTTTCTGAACTATACAAGTCTAGGTCATTACATATGTTTATCAATCTCTCAGTCATACCAATGAGTGACTTACTAACTCTAGAATGACAACTTTGAATTTTAAAGAATCAAAAGTAAGCTTTTAAAACAAGTTTAAGCTCACTTACATGCATCAATCTTTCATCCAAGTTCTCAAACAAATAAACACAAACCATAAGAGAAGAGAGAACATCCAAGCAACACAAAATGATGTCAAGCATGTTAGAAACTAATTTCATGTTGAAAGCATTAAAGAAAGACTTACAAAATTCAAGATTTTCAAGCTTTCTTCCTTTTACCTTCAAGCTTTTTCTCTCAACTGTTTTGTATTTATTTTTATGTCTTTTGAACTTATGAAACCCTAAAATGAAACAAAACAACTTATACCTCTCACAATAGGCCTTGGCCGAATTTTGTATAAGAAAAAATATCTAGATATTATTTTTGTTTCATTTAATTTACAACTTTTCAACTTGCATTTGTAATCATCAACAATTTAATGAAATAAAGCAAGTCAATAATTGCAACTAATTCATTAAAAATAAATATCATAAATTATGATATTTATATTTTTAATTTATTTAATTATTTAACAATTAAATAATTAAATAATTATTTAAATACAAATATATTAAATATATGAATTATATTTACATTAAATATCAAATACATATATATTTATGATATTAGTTAAATATCTCAATTTGATAATTAATTAATGTGTATTTGATAAAATCTAACATTAAATGCAAACACACAAAAATTAGGAAATGACTATGGGTCTCTTCACATGTATTTTGCGTTTAACCTTTAAACGACTTATAAATAATCAGTATTATATATAAATGTTTCCCTAGTGCTCTACGAGTATATTTCATTAGTGAGACTTTCTAGATTTAGGCATATCCGTCACGAAATCCTATCTTGTGTCCATAATTTACCCACTCGTAAATTATGACGTCCACGGATAATCACGCTAAATCATACAGGTCGAGGTCATGGCATATGTATAATTCCTCGGTCACAGGTATCCGGATATATCCCAGAGATATAAATGTAAACTTCAAATCTCTATAGGGACTATCCCGTCGACATCTCTTTTATGTGATTGCTAATCATATATGGACTACCTATGCTCTGTACACAGAACTGACGGATCCTATCTCGATACACACAGGACACCCTGAGGTCTATCTACACCCAACGAACATGTGGAGGTCTGATCTTAATAAATCGGTGACGTGACTGCCATCTAAGTGGAGAAGATGTCTCATGTGCCCATAGTGGCATCTCAAGTCGAATAATCACAAATGCTACTCAACCCGAGAAGATTCTTATTGACGTTGGTGTACCATCCATTAAGAATCTTCGGTGAGTCGTTCAGTGTTTATCCGTTATAAACACCTACACGTCTATACTAGTCTCCAAGACTTATGGTTCATTGAGAAACCATTGGAATCATATATTCCTGTATACGACATGTACCGGTCTCAACGGGTTTACTTTACTGACCAAGTAGTGTAAACCTTGACCAGGAATTGTCTGAGAATGACAACGTCATGATACAACTCAATGTCAGTTGCGACGCTTTTGCAACAGTATCATGACTAGTCATCCTAAGGTCTATTACGTCTTTACCATATTAAAAGATATATTATATTAGAGAAACTGCTTGTATTATTCAAAATAAAACGTTTTACATAAGTATTTTCAAGGAAATACAAACGGGAATTGGCGCTCTGAGCACCAACCCAAACAAAAACTCCCACTTGCTCTAGTGCCAATATCGATTGTATCTAATACACATCGACTCTACGTGTTTATTAAACAACTTCGGAGGTATGGCCTTCGTCAGCGGGTCTGCTGCATTATCTTCACTCGGTACCTTGCACACGACAATATCCCCTCGCGACACAATCTCTCGAATGATGTGGTACTTGCGTTCCACATGTTTCGACTTCTGATGCGCCCTCGGTTCCTTTGCTTGCGCAATGGCTCCCATATTATCACAGTATACCAGAATCGCATTCTCGATACTTGAGACAACTCCCAATTCTGTGATTAAGTTCCTGATCTAAACAGCTTCATTTCCAGCTACAGAAGCTGCAATGTATTCTGCCTCAGTGGTGGAATCTACTGTAGATCTTTGGTTGGAACTCTTCCAGCAAACTGCACCTCCGTTAAGGGTAAAGACGAATCCGGATGTAGACTTTCTATCATCGGGATCCGATTGGAAGTCGGAATCCGTATACCCATTAACTTGCAGTTCACTTCCTCCATAAATTATCAACTTATCCTTAGTACCTTTAAGATACTTCATGATATGTTTAATGGCCATCCAATGGTCATTTCCTGGATTGGACTGATATCTACTAGTTACGCTAACATCGAAACTGATATCAGGCCTAGTACATAACATGGCATACATTATGCTACCCAAACACGAAGCATAAGGTTGGTTAGACATTCTAACCTTCTCATCTTCTGTTTGTGGACTCATCTTCTTAGAAAGATTAATCACATATCTGAACGGTATGTTTGCTGTCTTACAGTTACCAAAATTATACCGTTCCAAGATCTTATCTATGTACGTTGATTGGGGTAACCCAATCAGCTTCCTTTGTCTATCTCTATAAAGTTTTATCCCTAAAACATAGGAAGCTTCTCCCAGGTCCTTCATGGAGAAATTCTTACAAAGATATGCTTTGATGCTTTGTAACATTCCTATATCATTCCCAATGATTAGGATGTCATCAACATAGAGGACTAAAAATACTACCATGCTCCCACTGGCCTTCTGATACACACAAGATTCTTCCGAATTCTTGAGAAAACCAGACGATCTAATAATCTCGTCGAATCAAAGATTCCAACTTCGTGAAGCTTGTTTAAGTCCATAAATGGACTTCTTAAGCTTACACACCATACCCGAGTTTTCGCTGGACGTAAAAATTTTTGGCTGTTCCATATAATTTCTTCATCAAGAAATCCATTTAGGAAAGCCGTTTTGACATCCATTTGCCAAATCTCGTAATCATGATACACAACTATCAAAAGCAAAATCCTAATAGACTTAAGCATGGCTACTGGTGAAAAAGTTTCATCGTAGTCGACACCAGGTCGCTGCGTGTAACCTTTTGCTACCAGTCGGGCCTTGTAAGTTTCAACCTTACCATCGGGCCCGTGGTTCATTTTGTAAACCCATTTACAACCGATAGGAACAATTCCTTCGGGAAGCGGAACCAAGTCCCAAACTTGATTCTCATGCATTGAGTCCAACTCGGATTTCATGACACTTTGCCATTTCACGGAGTCGATGTCCAACATCGATTCTCTATAGGTAAAAAGATCAGTCTCTTCAACTAAGAGAACATCAAGACTCTTTTCTTATATCAAATACAAGCGTTCAGGAGGTCTTGATACCCTTTGTGACCTACAGAGTGTGTGTATTGAAGGTCCTTCATCTACTTGAACTTCAGGTTCCTCCGTTGGTTCGTTGTTTTCAGGTTGGACTTCATCAAGTTCAACCTGTCTATGATTACCACCTTCTGACAAGAATTCTACTTCTAGAAATCTTGCGAAGCGAGCTACGAATATATTTCGATGCTCGGTATCATAGAACATATATCCTCTCATTTCCGAAGGATATTCAACAAACCTAAACTTTTACCCTCGAGGCGAAAGCTTATCTTGCTGAGTCACCCTGACATAGGCAGGACAACCACAAACCTTAATGTAACTAAGATTTGGTCTCCTACCGGTCCATATCTCATACGGAGTCGTATGGACAGCTTTTGAAGAAATCTTATTCAAAAGATGTGCTGCTGTAAAAGAGAGTAGCCCTATAAGAAATAGGGCAAATTTGTGAAACTCAACATTGATCGGATCATATTCAATAAAGTTCAATTTCTCCTCTCAGACACTCCATTGTGCTGTGGAGTACCTGAAGGAGTATATTGAGCGAGAATCCCATTCTCCTTCATATAATTAATGAACTCACCACTCATATATTCTCCGCTTCGATCGGATCGAAGGCATTTAATATATTGACCAGTTTGTTTTTCTACTTCATTTCGGAACTCTTTGAACTTTTCAAAGGTTTCCGATTTATATCGCATCAGATAGACATAACCGTACCGTGATAGATCATCGGTAAAGGTAACGAAGTAAGAATAACCACTGTGAGCAGTTTGACTTAGTGGACCACATACATCAGAATGTACGAGTTCCAGTAAGTTAGGGACGCGGTGTCCAACACCAGAAAATTGGGCTTTGGTCATCTTACCCTGAATACACGATTCACAATTTGGATAGGATTCAATGGTGAGATCTGGTATCAAACCATTCCTAACCAATTGGGTAAGGCATTTAACGCCTATATGACCTAACCGCATATGACAAAGTTCAGTATTATTAATAACAGGTAAACTACGTTTATTAACTCCAGTATTTAAAATATCTTTAGAAGTTTGCAATGTATAATAACCATGTTGGTTTGGACAACAAAGGATCTGAATATTACGTTTATCATATAAATACAAAAAACAATTCTTAATATTAATACGATAACCTTCGGTATCTAATACAAAAAGACATATAATATTAGTTATACATCCAGGTATAAAATAACAGTCATATAACAAAAGTGTCCCATTCGGCAAAGGGATCTCGCATACTCCCACTGCAACTGCATCCAGAGAGTCTCCACTCCCAAATCGCAACTGCATCTCCCCAGGCTTCAGTTTCCTACTTTCCTTCAGCACCTGCAACGAATTGCAAATGTGAACAGGACAAGCAGAATCTAAAACCAGCTGGATGTAACGGCTTCACAAGCCAAAGATATATCAATAACTGGAAAAATAAATATACCTGATGTAGATGCTCTCTCTCTCCTCAGTTGGGCAATGTAGTCAGGACAGTTCCTTTTCCAGTGCCCGACTTTGCTGTAATGATGGAATTTGTCTTCGGTAGCCCTCCTGGGCTTTGCTATCTTTTCCTGTAGTTGAGGACCGAAACTCTTCTTCTTCCCTTTCTTCTTCTTTCCATTTGACCAAGTCTGGGAAAAAACAGAAAGTGAAGTAGGTCTCGGAGAGCGAGTCGGTACTTCTTTCTTGAGGTCCTCTTCCGCCGTGAGCAGCATCATATGCAACTCATGGTAGGTACAGATAATCTCATTCATGTTGAAATACATCACGAATTGGCGATATGAAGCTGAGAGCGAACCAAGAATGACACTCTTACCGAGAATTTCATTCAGATGGAGATTATGTTGCCTCAGTTGATCGATCAAATCGATCAAGTGAAGAACATGCGAGCTCATAGCTTGCCCCTCATCCAATCGCGCATGGAACAGTTCCATTGCGACCTTATGAACAACAACTTGTTCTTGGTTCTCAAACGATTCTCATAATCACGACATCATACTATACGAATCTGACATGCCATAGTATTGTTTCTTGAGTCCCGGAGATAGTGAACTGATGATGTATGATTTAAATTTTAAATCATCATCCTTCCAAGCTTGGAAAACTTGGAGTTCCTCTGGTGTAGCATCCTCTGCCACAACAAGGGGCAGGGGACCCTCAAGAACATATCCCAACTTCTCGGAATCGAGGACAATCCTCAAATCCAAATCCCAATCATCGAAGTTCTCAGCGCCTTTAAGTTTGTTCGCATCCCACATACGCGCAAACTTATTAGTAGATGGTGCCGCCATCGCAAATCTATCATATAGATCACGAAAAACGGTAAGCATAAATTATAAAGCAGTTTCATATAATATCTAAAACATTAACTAGATCATGAATTTTTAATCTAAAAATGCCACTCCCACTAAATCATGCAATACTGTAATCTCCAAACAGAATACAAAGATTTAATAATTAAATTAAATACAAATAGTGAAAGGTGGATCCCATGAATATATTTCAGCTCACAGCAGAGGTACGGTCTCGCCTACGTATATTCATCAGGTAGACAACTCATTTGTCAATCACTCAATATTGACTCCAGGGTTTCCGGTCCTGGTCGTTTCTCTTTGTGACAGCTTGGGCACGTTCACAAGGAGACGTACCAAGGTTAAACTCATCAATGATAAACTCAAGCTACTTGCGTAACCCTGACAGCTTGGGCACGTTCAGGATTCCGCTTTCGCTTGAATTTATCTAGTATCTAATATACATTCGGTATAAATAATTTTCTATCGGCTACACCCTCACAGCAGATGCACGGTCTCAGATGTAGTCAAGGAAAAATATTCATAAACCGTATTGACAAGACGGACCATGTAATATGCATCATATACATAATTAACATTAAACCTTATTAAATAGGGATTTTCCGCAAAAGATTATTTTTAATTTATTTAATCAAATTAAACAAATACATGCATGTAACAAGTAAAGAATAAATTAAACATTGAATTTAAAAGGCATAATCATATTAGGGTGTCCAGAATCAGACTCGCTCTGATACCATTTTGTAGGGGTTTTTTGGCGGAAATCCGGTAACGCAGCGGAATAGGGGAAAATCAAAATTTTTCGATTTCAAAATTTTTCGATTTCAAAATTTTTCTTGGATCAATCAAATAAACTTATTTATTTAATTATCCAATTATTAAATTCTGAAAAATTAGACAAGAAATCATATTACTTGGTAATTACCGAATTGCCCCATAACTTTGTAAATTGATCATTTTAGTCTAAAATTATCAAATATAATTTTGGATGATTCTAAATCATTTCTAAAATATTTTCAACACATCTAATGCATCAAAATCAGATTTCACACAAATCCCCAATTTTTGAGCTAATTGCCGTGACTACCCAAAATTTTCAATTAATTGTAATTTGGTCCCTTTTGTTCAAAACATGCCAATGTCAAATCCAATCAACCTAAAATTTTACATGCATCATATTCATACCATAATACATCACATATATGAAAATCCCCAAATTTGGAGTGGGTTATGAACCTAATTTTTCAATTTTACCAAATTGTCCAATTTAACCAAATCTTTAAAATCCAACACTTTAATCCATTCAATACTTCACCAAACTAGCCTCACCACTTTGAAATAACTCTAGAACATTTCTAGGTCACCAAGGAGTGTCTTACTAACTCTAGAATGAAAACTTTGATTTTTAAAGAATCAAAAGTAAGCTTTTAAAACAAGTTTAAGCTCACTTACATCAATCTTTCATCCAAGTTCTCAAACAAATAAACACAAACCATATGAGAATATATAACATCCAATCAACACAAAATGATGCCAAGCATGTTAGAAACTAATTTCATGTTGAAAGCATTAAAGAAAGACTTACAAAATTCAAGATTTTCAAGCTTTCTTCCTTTTACCTTCAAGCTTTTTCTCTCAACTCTTTTGTGTTTATTTTTATGTCTTTTGAATTTATGAAACCCTAAAATGAAACAAAACAACTTATACCTCTCACAATAGGCCTTGGCCGAATTTTGTATAAGAAAAAATATCTAGATATTATTTTTGTTTCATTTAATTTACAACTTTTCAACTTGCATTTGTAATCATCAACAATTTAATGAAATAAAGCAAGTCAACAATTGCAACTAAGTCATTAAAAATAAATATCATAACTTAGGATGTTTATATTTTTAATTGATTTAATTATTTAACAATTAAATAATTATTTAAATACAAATATATTAAATATATGAATTATATTTACATTAAATATCAAATACATATATATATATATATTTATGATATTAGTCAAATATCTCAATTTAATAATTAATTAATATGTATTTGATAAAATCTAACATTAAATGCAAATACACAAAAATTAGGAAATGACTATTGGGTCCATTCACATGTATTTTGCGTTTAACCTTTAAACGACTTATAAATAATCAGTATTAATTATAAATATTGCCCTAATTCTCTACGAGTATATTTCATTAGTGAGACTCTCTAGATTTAGGCATATTTCTAACAAAATCCAATTTCGTGTCCATAATTTACCCACTCGTAAATTATGACGTCCACAAATAATCTCACTAAATCATACAAGTCGAGGTCATGGCATATGTATAATTCCTCTGTCACAGGTATCCGGATATATCCCATAGATATAGATGTAAACGTCAAATCTCTATAGGGACTATCCCGTCGACGTCTTCATTAGCAATCTCAAAAAAAAAAAAATATTTAGAACTGACTTCTAAAATGTACCACGGGCCCATGGTTTTTATGTGATTGCTAATCATATATGGACTACCTATGCTCTGTACACAGAATTGACGGATCCTATCTCGATACACACATGACACCCTAAGGATCTATCTACACCCAACGAACAGACGGAGGTCTGATCTTAATAAATCGGTGACGTGACTGCCATCTAAGTGTAGAAGATGTCTTATGTGCCCACAGTGGCATCTCAAGTCGAAGAATCACAAATACTACTCAACCCGAGAAGATTCTTATTAACGTTGGTGTACCATCCATTAAGAATCTTCGGTGAGTCGTTCAGTGTTTATCTGCTATAAACACCTACACGTCTATACTAGTCTCCAAGATTTATGATTCATTGAGAAACCATTGGAATCATATATTCATGTATACGACATGTACCGATCTCAACGGGTTTACTTTACTGACCAAGTAGTGTAAACCTTGACCAGGAACTGTCTGAGAATGACAACGTCATGATACAACTCAATGTTAGTTGCGACGCTTTTACAACAGTATCATGACTAGTCATCCTAAGGTCTATTACGTCTTTACCATATTAAAAGATATATTATATTAGAGAAACTGCTTGTATTATTCAAAATAAAACGTTTTACATAAGTATTTTCAAGGAAATACAAACGGGAATTGGCGCTCTCAGCACCAACCCCAGCAATATTTATAGTTATAGAATAATAGAAAAAAAATAGAATTTTGGCCAAAACTGTTGCAATTGTAATGGTTCCGCAGGAACTGAGTCGCAGTTCGGTCAGGTGGTTCGGTTCGTCTATTGGTTCTGCGGTTTGATCCAGTGGTTTGATTTGGTTCATTTGGTTTAGTTCTTATGATTCGGTTCTTGCGGTTCGGTTCGATTTAACCGTCGGTTCCGGTTTTGTTTGAGGTTCAGTTCATCAATTTTGGAGAACCGAAACTGAACCGATTCTTCGATGGTTCCGGTTCGATTCGTAACCGCCAAACTGTTGACCGATTCAGTTTCGATCCTGACTTAGTTCAGTTCTGATTCGATTCATAGTTCAGAACCGAATCGCGCGGTCAGGCCTAGCACTTCATCATAAAATTCCTTAGTAGCAAACAAAGGATTCAGGCCTTATTTGATTATTTATGAATCATTTAGTGATGATTCCACTTGGCTTCACGAATCACGATTCTCAGAAGTAGAACCACACAATTCATGATCATGATTCAGCTTTGAGGTGATGAATGATGATGCAGAGTCATGATGATTCAGGTTTCGATTTAGCAAATTGGATTCAGGTCTAAATTGAAACAATAAATAGATATTGTGCTGATAACCTATTATAAAAAAAAAAAAAAAAAAAAAAAAAAAAGAGAAAATGAGAAAGAAGAGAATAGAATATCTTGTAAACGTTGGAAATCTCGCCGCCAAACCACCCGACTCGGCTTAAGCGGAGCAGGTAAAACTCCTGACTGCCACAGGCTTTTACAAAGAAATGCACCCCTGAACTCGAACCCAAAACCTGACAACCAAGTCATAAGCCCTTTACCACCAAGTCACAGTCCTTGGGGGCAAAAACAAATTACAAGATTATTATGTTACGATTTCTTTATCCTTTTGTCCACTGCTGGGATAATATTCAATGGTCTTATGAATGAATTGTTAAGCAAATGGTCTTAAAAACAAAAATAAAATCAAGAGCCAATAAGGAGCACAATAAGCTAAGAGGGGATGCAGGGAAAATGGCTCTAGCGAAGGAAATAGAATTTGTTCATTCTGGGAATATTTAGGAGTTCAACAACACTCTAGAATTTGAAGAAAATCCATTGGTTTTATGGCATTTATACTTGATTTAATACTGTGACTTAGAACTGCTTGGATTCTTTAACCGCAATGTTTAGTGCATGCATTCATTCAATCAATGGAAAAATAGAAGAAAACATAATATTGATTGCTTTAGCCGTTTCTAGATTGCATTTCTGGTGAGCTTACAGTAGTTTGTCGCAGTTGCTTGGTGTAACAGGGATCAGCAATTGACCAGTATGGTATGTGAAGCCGGTGCAGTTGAATTCAAGCTTCCCAGCATACACGAACTTAGAGAAAGATTTGTGTGGGAATAACGTATGGATGATGTGGCAAATCTGTCTAATAATGTTTTTATATATATATATATATATAATTTAAAATTAACGAAAGAATTAACATTTGTCATATATTTCATTGAATGACTATAACATGTATCATACAAGTCTTTCTCCAACAGTTCTGTTCACCGTCCAACTACTGTAGATGGGGTAAAATGCTTACTTATCCAGTTTTAACAATGATCTGGTGTCATGCTGCTTCTTTAAAACTATTATATAATAAAAATGTTTTAACTCCGTCTTGCCGGATTCGAACCAGCGACCTAAGGATAACAGCTGACACACTACAGTCCGCCGCTCTACTAACTGAGCTAAAGCCGGGAATTGCAAAATTGTTTGCTTAATTATATGATTCAATATGTTTCTATAGCTTTGTTAATCCCCCGATATTGGATTTTATAGCCAATTTCACAAGGAAGTTTGATCAAGCATAACTTCTCACCTCTCAGGAGTTCTGGTGCAAACATTCAATCATATACATCACGGAACAATCTTACTCTTTTTTTTAACCCCCAATCAAACACATATCACAAAATAATTACATTCTCCAGAATCCGCCCACCAGAAAAACATTTATGTGAGAAAAGAAAAGTATAATTCATTATCATACATACAGCAATCACCAGCATTTACATCAGAGTACAAATCTGTCGTATATCCAGCTTTCATGGTCACCGCTGGAAAAAATGTTCCCCGACAAAAGGAAATGTAAATCATAACAGAAATAATTACATACGCTTCTTGTGAAGCTTTATGTTGATGGTGACTTAGACGCATTTGACCTCTTTCGAGCCAAAAACATAAAAAGCCTTGGAAACAATGATTTCTTCTTTTTCTTTGGACCCATAATTTCTTGAGATGATTCAGTTCCAGTGTTACTTCCTTGAACAGATGACTTTGGGCTTGTCATATGATTAACAGCAGCATCCGAGGGCATGCGGTCATACTTCTTTGATCCTTTCTTCACCTCCAAGCTTGGTGTAGGGCTTTTAGTGTTGTTTACACCTTGACCAGATTCGCCAACTTTTCTTCGTTGCTCATGTTCTGCCCTCCACTTTCTCAACTCCTGTTCTATACCCAACTTTCCTTCTTTGGCCTTCTCAGCCTTTACCGTTGCAATTTTCAGCGCTTCTTTCCTTGCTGCTATCTCTTTATTGGCTTCTTCCAACCTTTCAAAGCTTCTCGATTCAGACTCTTTTGCTACCTCAATTTGAGAGATGGAAGCAGCCACCCTCATGTTGGCCTGCTCCTCTGCCTCGTGGGCACGCTTGCTGAGCTTATAATACTCCTCTAAAGAAAGTGTAACACCGGTAGGTGAATCGACATCATCAGTCTTTTGAGCTGACTCACTCTCTTTTAATGCTTTGATAGCAGCTAAAGCTAACTTTTCTGAAGCCTTAGCAGCCTCTATCTCCTTTTCTGCTGCAAGTAACCTACTCTCCATGGTACTTGCTCTAGCCTTTGCCTGATCCACTTCTTCCTTTGCCTTGTGAAGGTCTTCACGAGACATCTGAGCAAGTGACTTGGCCTGGTATGCCTCGTGGGCTGCTTGCTTTAGTTGCTTGGGCAGCTCTACCATCTTCTCCCGAGCTTCTTTCTCTTTCATCTCAATAAGAGCTATTTCAGACCGAGTCCTGTCCACCTCAGCTTCCAAAGAAGCAACTGCGACTGATGCCATTCCTTCTGTCTGTCTAATGGTGGCAAGAGCCGATTTTTCTCTTTCAAGCTCTGATTGTGAGGATGTTGCTGCCACCTTCAAGCAATTGACTTCAGCAGTTGCTTTCTCAATGTTTAGCTTCACCTCTTCAAGTTCCTTTTTTGCAGAAGCAACTGCTGCTTGTATGTCAGTATGAGTTTTCCTCTCTGTTTCCTCCAACTTACCGTTTGAATGTCCATTATTTTCCTCTTTCAATTTGGATTCCATATAAGCTGCTAATTCCGCTTTCAAATCAAGTAGCAAGGCTGAAGCAGTGTCTAGTTTCGATTTAAGATCATTTGCTGAAATAATTTGCTGGGTAAGTCTCTGAATTTCCTCTTCTGCCTGCTCCAAGTCCTTCTCCCAAAGGTGAGAATCTTGATCTCTGGCCATTGCTGCCCCTATTCTTTGCTCTTCCACCTCCAGATGAGCAGCATGTGCAGACTCTAAGGACTCCTTTGTAGCAATCAGCTCAATAGTCAGTTCCTCCACTGTTTTATCGACTTCCTTGGATGCGGAAACAGCCTCTTCAGCCTTCTTTACAGCTATGTCTCTCTCAGCCATCAAAGAAGCATAATCCTCGCGCAATGATTCCACCTCCTCTTTAATAGCTGTCAACTCAGAAACTGCAGCTATATGCCTGGCTTTGGCAACCTCAAGCTGTGCCCTGGCTGCAACACTGGCGTCATCGGCAATGCCTTGTTCCATCTCCTCCATCCTCAGCTTGGTTAGTTCACAGTCTTGTTTTGCCTGATGTTCTTCGGTCTGTGCCCTCTCCAGATTAAGTTTTAGTTCCTCTACTAGTCTCTTAGTTTGGTCCAGCTCCCTTAGTACTTGGTTTTTTGCTACTTCGGCGGCCTCTGACCTAATTCTATATTCAGGTATCTCCTCATGTGCCGTTTCAAGTTCTTGCTCTACATATTTGCGTCTCTACATTATCAGAGAAGGAATTTGAAGTCAAGTATAGTGGAAAATAAAATCTTTTAGTGAAGCCCATTGCAATGCAATGCAACTTTCAAAGTCAAGTTGCAGATTAGCATCCTTTAAGCATTAAAGAAGAAGATGAAGATGGAAAAAGAAAGTAGTGAACTAGCAATATTCATAAAATAGAACTTTAAACAAAAAGTCAAAAACCGAGTACTCTTCTTCTTAACAATAGCTAAATGATATTAAGAAAACATTGGAAAAGAAATCATTTTCCATAAGCAGAGCAGCAGAATACTTTCTTTCTGGTTGATAAAATATATTGATATCAAGCATATGTTTAGCCTTTGTGTCACTACAATCACCAAAAATACCAGCATTATGACCTCACAACTACAACAACAACTCCCACCTCAACAAGTGACAGAAGTGCCCTCATATGCAACTTGATAGTTTTCTTTAATTTGTATTACTGTGAAAATAAAGATGCCTTGAATGATTTTTTGTAGCTCATAGGAAGATAGACATAAAACAGAAAGTATTATCTTGTGTTCCCACAAGGATTTAAGTTTGATTCTAATAAAGACAAAGTAAAGTAAAAAGCTTATATAGTGAAGATAGACTTCAAGAAAAAAGAATAACTTCAGATCGAGAACAATTAAACTAAAGCAAAGACAGGTCCATGTTGGTATATTGGCTTGCGACATCTTCTCTATCATCACCAGTCACCACATTCACAATGCCTAGCTCCTCACCATTAAGCTACCAACATGGCCTCCTTTACCTTCTCTACATTCTATAGCTATTAACACACTCATAAATGCAACTAGCCATCACCACTTTATACAGACCGCCTTTACATTGCCGAAGCCACCTTCACTACAACATAATTCACAATACCTCGCCAATTTAATGACACATACTCCGATTATATATAATATTTCACTTAGACCATTGCTACATACTACTAAACAAACTATTTTTTTTAGCTTTGCAGCAAGAAGCAATAAAAATGTCGTGAACAAATATTAGAAAGCATTATTAGTGAGCATCCACAACAGGTCAACCTAATAGTGGCGGTAAAGGAATCATAATAAATAAAACGCAGCAATATGAATCAATCTAATAACAAAGGTAAAAGACATACCTCTACAGTTTGCATTCTATGGGCTTTCCAATCAACAATTCCTCCGAACTTTGAAACGGCTTCCTTAACAGACTCAAAAGGTGCTGTTGTATCAATAAGACCTCTCTTCATATCACCCAGCTTCGCAAGTTTAGGAGAACTGATACCATATCTAGGAGAACCGATACCATATCTAGGAGAACCAAAAACATGCTTGGGAGAATTGACAAGATGTTTAGTAGAATTCAAAACATACATAGGAGAATCAGGTTTAGGGGAATTCGAATCATACTTGGGAGAATCAGCATGTTTAGGAGAATTGCCTGGTGCTCTCAAAGCAATACTGGCAAGCTCTGCATGGGGCAGAGCAAGCTCATCCGATGGCTTTACATGTTGGGAATTTCTAGAATCATGTACCTGAGGGGAGGAAGCAGAAGGTATATCACTGATATCAGTATGAACAAGGGGATCACTGACAGAACCATCATCTTGAGATTGCATTAAGTTTGAGTTATCTTGTATGTACTCCGTCTTAGAACCTTCCATGACAGTATCCCTATGGTCTGTCTCTGATTGATCAATTGCAACTGATGAAGTTGAAATGAAATTGTCGGCTGAAAGAACTTCATCGTGTTCCACAACCATGGCATCTGCAGCATCCTGTACTGGTTCTGGTTTACAAGCCTCCATCTTTGACATTTCATCAGATACTTTTCCGTTAGTATTTAGGTCTTCTGGAAGTTCGCGGGAAGCATCATTTTCAGCTTTGTGGGATAAAGAAGACTCTGGAGGAGGCTTCTCTTCAGCGATTTTAACATCCTCCATTCCTTAAAAAGCGTTAAGTAGTGCCCTGAAGATGCTGAAATTACCCAAAACAAATTGAACCAGAAATCACACAATAATTCCTCACAACATATGCAGTTGGAGAATTTACCACAATTGTTTGAATTAAAAAGCACAAATTAATTAGCTAAAGCTTTCGACTGAGCAAAATTATAGCTCCAGCAATACAAAAAATCAAAAGTTCAAATCCAAACATGAAGTCAACCAGCCAAATGTAAGTAGTGAAAATCAAATCCTTTGATGCAATCATTTTTCATCATCAGAAGCCCATCAATTTACTTTCAAACAAACACGAATCAATTTAAAATGCATCATCATAGCTGGTAACTAAATGCTCCTCTATTACCTTGACATTTATGATTACAAGAAAACATTTTCATCCTTCCAAACATTGCAATCCAAATTCAGAACGCATATTAAACGGCTTACCAACTATATCGATCAATAGCTAATCAACAAACACGTTTTTCTAACATCATTTACACTTAGTTCCATTTGATTTAAATTTTCAAAAATAAACTGCATTCATAAAAGTAAAAATTCATCCTTATATATGCAGAAATCGGAAAAAAATTAGGAATTCAAAATTTTAATTAATCAATTAATAGAGACTCAAATACAGCATCCCTTACAGGAGTCAACTTATAATTATTGTGATAGTTGACGTCAGGATTTCATAAAAAGTGATATTTTTATTAAAATATAATAATAATTCAAGATTTAATCACGAAATTAAGCACAATTAAACATATCCAATCCAAGCTGAATAAAAATTGAAAATCAAAGGAACAAGGAACGTACCTTGATTCACAAGAAACGAAAGATGGAAAGAGAGATGAGTCGAAAGGAAAAGCTATTAATGATATCTGAATGTTTCATACAAGGCAAAAAGATCAAATAGTTTGGAAATTAAATTTAGCAAATTTTTAAAAAAAAAAAAAAAAAAAAACGAAGGTGGAAATTTTAGTGTTAAAAATAGACACGAGAAATTAACGGAAAGAGTGCGTGGAGGTGGAGCCAGCTTCCTATTACAGTCGCAGACTTTATCCACCTGTCCGCTCTCTCTTTCTCTCCTTCAATATTGATTTACTATTTATTAATAAAATATAATATAATATAGTTATCAAAAAATAAAAATAAAAATAAAAACTGAAAAACAATTAGTGGTTTCCATTGAGAATGATTTGTTTTCTGTACGGGATCTTAGAGGAGAGAAGTTGTTTTTGACTGAAACAGTGTGTCTTTGGATTTGGCAGCCCAGCTCGGCAGTCACTTTTTTTTTGTAAAAAAATTCTTATAGGTTAATTGAATACTAATATTAATGCTAATTATAAAAAGTGACATCATTATAACACCACCATCCACGAGTTATTTGCTATAAAATTTTGTGAGTTTATAAATTAATTTATAATATCAGTACAATATTTTTAAATTACCTTATATTTTCAATCAATTTTTTTTTATAAAATGATACATTATAGCCTTCCCAGGGAGCGTGGATGAGCTTTCTTCGGACTATCAAGGGTAGTATTGGAATAACAGACGACATCTTAATGGCCAAATTATTCAGTCACAGTTTCATTGGCTTGTGGAGCCAGGAGAATCTGACGTTAGAGCGCCTACGTGCCGAGAAACAAATGCTGTTGGATCAATGCTGAAGGATCCGTGAGGAACGTAACTTGAGTATTTATGGAGTTCGAAACAAAGACAGTGTTATTGTATTAACCGTATAAATTAATTTATAAGTTCTGGAATAAATAATATAGTATAAACTAACGTAAAAAAATGTTATGAGATTGTAATTTTATTAGCATTAATATTATTATTAGACGACGCGTTTGGTGTAACGTTTTAACGATAACATTAACTCTCATAAAACGCTCTACCAAACTCACACAAAGTGAATTCACGAATATTATAAAATTATTTTTGTATTCTACTTCTTATAAAGTGATATGATATGATTAATAATTAAATTATCTCAACTCATGTCATATTCTTGTTATATCATATCAATAAGATTATCTATTTATAACACGAATAATATTTGTGTAATCATGTTAAAGCTTTTGGGATTTATGCCATAAAACTTCATGTATTGTAAAACGGAATTAATTATTGTAATAATAATAAATACATTATTCATTTTATCAAAATTGTTTGATTTATATCGCATATTGTCCAATTGTCTTATTTATCTTGATTACTATTGTACCTTCAGACTTAGTGTATGTTTGATGCACAAGAGGATTTTAGTCTGAAGTTAGTAATCTAAATAGTCCGTAGAGAACAAACAAAGATGATACTTTGTTTGTGGTTTATCTATAGTTGCGGTCCATTCTATACTTGTATGACGACCTTGATCCAGGATCGTTCATGTAGTGACATGAGAATGAAGGCACCTTGTATGATGAGATCATATAGGACTGGACTCAAATAAATACGAATTTATTTTAATATCCGTTAACCGAAGAAATTCATTTTATCTAATAGATGGTCATATATAGATTCGATCTTAATCCTGAGTGTACTACGAACTTCTGCATGATAGGCAATGTCTTTTGATTTACTATGGTGAGGTTGGTGTTGCATTCCCGGCCAATAACTACGTATTTTTGGGATATGGTTTGGTGTGTAGCTGAGAACATTTTACATAGATATGAAATTCACTCATTCTTACGAGAAGCAGAATAATATCTTTTTTTAAGAGTTGATTCGGGACTTGAACAATTTGAGCGCTCAACTTTTCTATTATGAATAGAAAGATTTATATTCATAATTGTTATGAATTAATTGTTCATTATAATCAATGGTGCTTAAGAGACAAAATATTTAGAGGGGTTTAACGGAATTTTGACCCGACTCTATTTATGAGATATTCATGAAGGGCTATATCCATATGTAATGACTATATCGATGGACATCAAAGTTGTTCGGTTTTATTTTATCCATCTATAGTAACGGGAGTTCAACTTCGAGTTTTTAGTGGAATAACGCGGAGTTAATAATTCGTAATATTTGATTAAAGAGTTTAATTAATATTTCAGAATTATTAGAGTTTGGAACCGTAGGTCCATTTGGTCCTCGTGCTAGCTCGATTAACTGTAGCAAACCTAATATAATTAGATTGTATAATTATATGCTCACTTTATATTTATATATTATTAATGAGATTAATAATATTTATTGTCACAAATGAAAACTATGTTAAATTAGTTTAACTTAATGTTTTCTAGAATTCTTTGATTATGAGATAATCAAGTATTGATTATGAGATAATCAAGTTAGTAATAATTATGAGATAATTACTACAATATAATTGAAGGTAAATAAATCATTATTAAGACATTGATTTTTATTTAGCATTAGAGATAAAGCCATATGGCTTATTGATGAGTGGTAAAACTATCACTATTTCCCACTTATTTAACTTAATATTTTGTATAGTTTCTTGAGTTTTGTGAATATTTTGATGTGTTTTGTGTTATTTTGTATATAAATAAAGTTTCAGGACATTCTGGAGGTGATTTGGAGCAAAACTGTGAAATTTGGTGAAATTTGGCAAAAAGAGTATTTTGGTAATTTTGGACATCCCGACACCAAAATAAAATTTCAAGACATTCTGGAGGTGATTTGGAGCAAAACTGTGAAATTTGGCAAAAATGGTATTTTGGTAAATTTTGGGCGTCCCGACACCGAGGGTATTTTGGTAATTGCACCGCATGCCACGTGTCAAAAATTCAACGAACCGTTTTTTTTAGCCACCATGCCACGTGTCGAAAATTCAGCGATCAAAAAAAAATAATAATAAAATAATAAAAAAAATAAAAATCAGAAAAATAATAATAAAAAATTGGATTTTTTTTGCCTATAAATAGATTTTGAATTTCTTAGTTTCAATGTACCTCATCCTCTGAAATCCTTATAAATAAAAGAGAGTTCTTCTTATTTTATTCTTATATTCAGTTTTATTTACGCTTTGTAGTAGTAATTCTATCCATCTATGAGTGGGTAACTTCTCTATGCTGAGGTAATAAGGTAATACTTTTACTTTTACTATTTAGATTAATCTTCCTTAAAATATAATATATAAACTATTTAAAACCTGACTTAATAAAGGATACCGCCATTCTGGACGGGTGGTTATTCAATTTAAATTGGTTAAACCTGACTTAATGAGGATACCGTCATACTGGACGGTTGGTTTAAGTTTATATTTTTGTTCCGCCTTATGGCTGGTATATTTGAATTTGACTTAATCAGGATACCGCCATTCTGGACGGTTGGTTTAAAATATCACAAGATTATATATTATTTTATTAGAGATATCTAAATAGTAAATAGTAGAAGTTAATTCCTTTTACCTTAGCATTTTATTTATTTTTTTTGCATTTACTTTTTAGTAATTTTTATTTTTATTTTTATTTTTATTTGTCATAACTATGTGTTATAACTAAGTTAGTTTCTAGGTTGTGATGAAATCTAATATCACCGATTTATAAGAGGTTATTTTATAATTTGAGTAATTTAAAAGTTTACTTATTAAGTCTTAAGCCTAATGCTTCTTGTTATTTGATCACCAATAAGATTGATGTGGTAAATCTAAAATGAACTAGACATATAGATTTTAGGTTTCAACATTTGACTTAATAGCCCACGATCTTCTTTGAGGATAGATAACCCTTTAATAGATTTCCTTACAGGATAGACATATACCTGTCGGGCGGGGGTAACCATAATTGGAACTTAAACTTAATGAATTCAGGTAATTTAATTGACATAGACATATGATTCAATTGGATTAAACTGGGTATTTGTGTCTGACCATCGACAGATGCTTTCACATAAATTCGTGTTCCAGGTTAGTAAACTGATTTATTACACAAACTTAAAATAATCACTTCATCTTTTTAAAGATATTAGAAAGATTCACAACCCTAGATCTTTGAGTCTTTTATTTTCCTTAGTATTTTCTTTTATCTTTTGTCTTTTTATTTATTTAGTAAATCTACAAATCAAATCATTCAAGCAATCTATTCCCTTTCTCACTCAATTAGATATTTGTAAATAAATAGTATCAACAATTAATAACAACAGTATGAATTAAGTCCTCGTGGGATCGATATTTTTATACTACTTGAACGATACGTGCGCTTGCGTTATACGTGTGTGTTTACGCCGGTCAAGTTTTTGGCGCCGTTGCCGGGGACTTATATTTCTTGAGTTATTAATTTTGAAGCTATCTAATTTACTTGTATCTAATTTTCTTTGTTTTTTTATCTGTACTTTTTATTTCTTTCTTTTGTTTTCAGGTGATTGAAAAAATGGAACATTTTGAAACATTACGAGCTTTACCAGAAAAAGATACACCCCAAATCCGGGAGCAACAGTCTAGTTTTTTTAGGCCTGTTGTCCAGCCCAACAACTATCACTGGAAGCCAGAATCAAGCAATACTAAATTTGCTCATCAGAATGAAATGGGGAGATGTGTAATATGTGATGGTAACCACCCGAGCGATCAATGTATATACCTTTCAGAGTGGCAGAATTATTGGAATCATTCAAGGTATGTAGAATTATCACATTTTCCATCTTATCCATCATCTATCTACGATCTTCATCAAGAACCAGATCCATCAGAGGAAGATCAGTTGAATGACATGCTAAAAGATTGGCTCGAGAAACGAGAACTCAATTTGATGTACAAATTTAGGGTCAAGCAGCGTCTATACAGAGGATGACAGATCAAGTTAGACAATTAACAGATAACCTGAATCACATTTCTCACGGAGCAAATTCAAATAATACTGAAGAAGCCTTTCAATATCCTGAGATTCATCATGACATCATAACAGAGGACGAGGCTGAGCAGTATCAAGAATCAGAGGTATCAGTTCAGGAGCCTGCACCAACAAGGTCTCAATTTGATTTTTATTATTCTGATTCTGACGAGGACAAAGAACTGAGCTATTTGGACCAACTGCACCAACAAATGAGGATGAAATTCTGTATCCTCAAAATGAAGATCTTGAAGAATGCTTTGCACTAATGTTTGAAGACGGTCTACCTAAGCCAATCAGTTCACTCAGATCAGAGGATGAAGACTTAAAATCTGACATTTCTTTACATTCTCACATTGATATTTCAGGAGCATGTATTTCACAGATGACAGATGAAGAACTGAATACTGAGATCCTAAAATTCATCTGTGAAGAAAATGTGGAGCAAGAAGCAGAGCAAATGGAGGAGCAACTATCAGACCAAATTGAAAATTCAGAGCATTCAGGAGAAACATCGTTGTATCGGGGAGTACAAATCAAAGATATCACCCAGAAGCTTGACAAAATGGAACTTCCATTCCAAGTCAAGCTCCATACGAGACCTCCTGATTTTATTTCTTTCTTTTCAAGAACCACTGAAGCAACAAAGAATAAAAAGGTGGCACAAGCACTGAATGAGACAAAACTATTTTTACCACCTTACTGTTGGAAGAGACCCTTCAAAAGCAACGCACATGAGATTGTCTTTAATCGGACATCCAAAACGACGCTGAAACCACCTTGACAGATATATTTCAGTCACGTCTGGCTGGAGACGTAAAATTTAGCGCTAGTAGGGAGGCAATCCATGCAATTTTGTTGTAATTTTTGTATTCATATTTTGTGTATACATGTTGTAGAATTTTTAACTTTGTGTGTTAGTTTTTCAGGTAAAAGCACAAAAAAAAGCATTTTAAGACAGAAGGAATGATGTTAGGAGATCGCAAAGATGAAAGATAAATCATGAGTGATGGCTGAGTAAGGAATGAGTTCTTGAGACGCATCCTCGTGAATTTATAATAAGCAAGAGGCGTATTGAGTACACAATTCTGTTGCCTTAATTATTGCTTTGATTTGCTTTTCGTTTGTTTTTATCTTTATTTTCGCCGACAAGATTTATACCTTTTTTACTATCATGATTTATTTTAAACGTTCATCTAATAATTGTCATTTGGCATGTACTAGTGTTATTATATTACTCACCCATTTCAGGTTCTATAAATTTAGCTCGTCATTTCTCTCTTGGACACATCTTGATATACATTCACATAAGAGAGAGAAAATTGAAGCAACATCACAGCAGAGATTAAGAAGAATATGTGTTTTATGTGGATCTAACTCTGGTAACAAACCAGAATTCATTGAGGCTGCGAAAGAATTGGGGCGAGTGATAGCTGAGAAGAATATGCACCTAGTATATGGCGGTGGCAATCTTGGATTAATGGGAAGTATTTCAAAAGTAGTTCAGGATGGTGGCAGACATGTTCTGGGAATCATTCCAAGACCTTTAGCAAATGAACAATTAATCGGACCCACAAATGGTGATGAACGCATCGTATCAGGTATGTCCGAACAAATTCAGGAAATGATCAATACAGCAGATGCGTTTATTGCATTGCCATGAGGACTTGGAACATTTGAGGAACTGTTCACAGTAGCATCATGGGCACATTTAAACATCCATCGTAAGCCCATTGGGTTACTAAACATTGAGCATTTTTTCGATTTTCTGTTTGTTTTCCTTGCGGAAGCAAAGAGACATGAGTTCGTCACGAAATCAGTAGAAGAGATTTTCCTGACTGCTACAAAGGCAGAAGAATTGATTGAATAAATCCTTGCCTTTGAACCAAAACTGGATCCCATTCTCTCCAAGTTGGACTGGTCAGACAGCGATCATGGAAAGAAGCGCAAATTGGACATAGATCTTAACCTTTAATTTTCCTGTAGAATTTCAGCTAATCAGGTACTATCTTCTAAACTCTTCTTCTACTGTTTAAGACATTGAGGACAATGTCTCATTTAGGTTTGGGGGTGAGGGAATTAGTTGATTAGTAACTTGTTTATAGTTTGTGTTATTTTTAGTCCAAATTTTTTCGAAAAATACAAAAAAAATTGAAAATTTTTCAAAAATTACAAAAATATTTTGCATTTTTATTTCACTAAAAAAAAAGCATATTTAAAGCGAGGTGATGGTTTGGTGTCTTCCTTCACTCACTACCTTTCTATAAGGAAAAGCTGTGAAGGCACCTAGATAATCATTCACCAATAGCTTGTTGTGGTAGACTAGTTTGGAGGACTCGTTGTTTATTCCTGTCACCAAGCGATAAGAGCCTAAGAGGCTAGGGTACTTAAGTGAGCCTCGCTCCACCCTCCCTCTGGGGAATCTACAACGGGAAGTCCATTCGACAGTTAGTCACACACCATGACCAGTAAAAATTATTTTTTTATGGTTTGTTTTTATGTTGACTAAAAATGTGAAATTGGTAAGAAATAGATGTGTAAGGAATTCTCACTCCTGATACGTATTTCAAACCTATATTTTGAAACAAGTTAATTTTTGTTTATTTCCTTTTGAATTATTTAATTTGTAAATTCTCCATAAAATTGACTAAAAATGGATCTTCATATACTTAGTTGTCAGATATTATCAACATACATGGTAACATACGGACATAGGATAAAATTGAAAAGATTGTAATATTCAGTGCTATAGTTTAATTGGAGAAGCATCTCAAAAAAATGATGGAATAAAACAAAAAAAAATACATCTGAGATCTTAGTTATTAAGTCTGTAATGGTGTTTTAACACCTAGTGCCCTAAAACCAACTGGTTTGGGAGTCATTGGCCCAAAACTCGTTACATGGATCAAAAATGATGAAATATATATATATATATATATATATCTGAAGTCTGGGTAATTAAGTCTGTAGGGGTGTTTTAACACCTGATGCCCTAAAACCAACTGGTTTGAGAGTCACAGACCTAAAGCTCGCTACATAGATGAAAGATATTGTATATAAATAAAAAATAAAAAATAAAAATCGAAGAAAAAAATCAGAAAAATCAGAAAATTTATTCCATTACTACAAAAGATGTGAACTTTGATAAAACTTTAGGACAAAAATATTATTCTCTTATCAACTGCACTTATGACTGTTGTGGGGAAAAATGAGTTGATTAATATTTTGTTGGCTGTGTATATGAAGAATGGTAAAAATAATCAGAGAATTTACTTATTCAGTAATTTAGAATGAAACAAAACAACTAGTACACTTGGAGTAGAAGTTTCACCTAATTAGTCACTAACTTCTTTATTCTCTTTTCTCTTGTCTTTTTGCTTTTGTGTGCATTAGTTTCACTACCTTCTTACTTTTATAAAATGTTTGTGGGTATCATTGCTGTAAACCCTCACGAGACTACAACTCGTCCACTAGAGACACCTAGTGGTTTAAAGGCTTGTTGCATATGCTAAATGCAATCGTGATCCCTACGAAAGTGGCTTAGTTAAATTTTATTATGTTATTTTATTTTGCTCGATGACTAGCAAAATGTTAGGTTTGAGGGTGTGATGAGTGGTAAAACTATCACTATTTCCCACTCATTTAACTTAATATTTTGTATAGTTTCTTGAGTTTTGTGAATATTTTGATGTGTTTTGTGTTATTTTGTAGATAAATAAAGTTTCAGGACATTCTGGAGGTGATTTGGAGCAAAACTGTGAAATTTGGTGAAATTTGGCAAAAATGGTATTTTGGTAATTTTGGGCGTCCCGGCAAAAAGGGTATTTTGGTAATTTTGGACATCCCGACACCAAAATAAAGTTTCAGGACATTCTGGAGGTGATTTGGAGCAAAACTGTGAAATTTGGCAAAAAGGGTATTTTGGTAATTTTGGGCGTCCCGACACCGAGGGTATTTTGGTAATTGCACCGCATGCCACGTGTCAAAAATTCAACGAGCCATTTTTTTTTAGCCACCATGCCACGTGTCGAAAATTCAGCGATCCAAAAAAAAATAATAAAATAATAAAAAAAATAAAAAATCAGAAAAATAATAATAAAAAATTGGATTTTTTTTTTCCTATAAATAGATTTTGAATTTCTTAGTTTCAATGTACCTCATCCTCTGAAATCCTTATAAATAAAAGAGAGTTCTTAAAAAAATAAAAAAAATAAAAAATCAGAAAAATCAGAAAAATAATAATAAAAAATTAGATTTTTTTTGCCTATAAATAGATTTTGAATTTCTTAGTTTCAATGTACCTCATCCTCTGAAATCCTTATAAATAAAAGAGAGTTCTTCTTATTTTCTTCTTATATTCAGTTTTATTTACGCTTTGTAGTAGTAATTCTATCCATCTATGAGTGGATAACTTCTCTATGCTGAGGTAATAAGGTAATACTTTTACTTTTGCTATTTAGATTAATCTCCCTTAAAATATAATATATAAACTATTTGAGGCAACCCTTGCATCTGCATTTATTTTACTTTCTTTTATTTTATTATTTTCTTTACTTTAGTTTTATTTTATTGTGTGCTAATTGCATGCTAATTATTTGCATGAGTATTCACACATGTGTTAGCGCAACCCACGCATCTCACACAACCAAAGCCTCACCAGCAAAAGCCTGATCAACTCCATGCCTGGTGGTGTTGTTCCTCACTCCTTTTTCTTTATATTTATCTTACATTGAGGACAATGCAAGTTTTAAGTGTGGGGTTGTATGCACGCGCATGATAATACCTGTTATAATAAAAAAAAAATTGTATTGTTTGTTTTTAGCCCTTAATAGTAAATCATAAGTCCAATGATGAATATTGTTTGTTTTAGGATGAAAACTTAGAAACAATAAGTTCTTTAATGTACTTTTATTTGATGCCTTGAGTAGTTGATCTATGTTAGACTTGTAAGCACTTAACTATAGGTTTTTAGTAGTGAAAACCTATGTAGTTAGCAAAGTGACTAGTTAAAGAAATTGCATGTCGATGAATAACTGTTTTCTTAGATGTTTATCCTCATTTGCTAGTGTTATGATGTATGTTATAAATAAAATGAGAAAGTCTCGAAAGAAAGAAACTAAACCACCTATAACCGATAAACGTGAAGCTACCCATGGGCGAGTGTTAGGACCACCATGAGGAGAAATGCTGCCTTAAAGGGTAGGTGTGTTAAAAAAAGAAGAAGAAAAGAAAAAGTCGAAAAAAGAGAAAGAAGAAAAAAAATCATACCATACTGAGCACATAAAGGCAAATACATAGTACATTTGAGATATCTAGGTTGGTTTGACCCATTGAATCCCAATTTTTAAACGAAATCATTGAGTTAGCCTACCTAGGAATCAAGCTGTGAATGAACATTTACATACACACACTGTGAGTCTGGCTTAGATGATTTATTCAAGGACTTGGATTTTAGTTGCGTTGAGTACCTTGATGGTTCTCTGATTTCATTACTAGTCATTCTTTGAGGACAATAATATGTATAACTATTGGAACTATTTCATTTAGTTATTTTTGCTTGATTGCATGTGTTTTGAATGACATTTGTGGGTGTTGTCGCTATAAGCCCTCACGAGACTATAACTCGTCTAATAGAGACACATAGGGGTTTAAAGGCTTGTTGCATATGCTAAATGCAATCGTGATCCCTAAGAAAGTGGCTTATATACTATTTATTTATTTATTTATTCAGTTTAGATCTTATTTTCTTTTTGCGCTTGAATTGCTATGGACTAACAATAAGCTGGTTGGGGGTTGTGATAAGTGCATGAAAATGTAATTTGAACATCACTAATTCGGCTTGATTATCATGTGTTTAATCTTAATTATAAATTATTTTGTGCTTTTTTATTAGGTTGCAATGGAACATGGATATTGGAGCAATTGCGCATGTTTCGAGACCTTACGGACACATAAGAAGCACACAGGAAATGAGCAGAAACGCATGAATCAATATCCTGCAAGCCTGGCCACATGTCACGACACGCAATGGCCATGCATCGCGACACGAAAACGCTTTCCAGGATTTTTGCTTAGTTCATTTTTATGCAAATAAGGCCTCCGGGACTTCTCTATATAAACCCAAGCTCGTCCAAAACCCTAGAGGGAGAGAAAATAGAGAGAAATAGAAAAAAGAAACACACATCAGAGAGCCACAAACACAATTTCGAGATAGAAGAACGAAGAACTTCAAGCCGAACATGATGTCTCTCTGATCTATCAAGGCTATATCTCTCTTTTACATGGAGAACTAATCTCATAGGCAAAGCTAATGATGAACTCTTGTAATTAAGTTTTTATGTTCATGTTGTTGATTCCTAAATACTCTTAAACGTTTAATACAATTGATGTTTGTTATTCTTTATTATTATACGATTTTTGATTCTAGAAACTGTTTTTATTCAACTTGCATATAGATTCAGTCATGATTTTTATATGTGTGATTGGGAACCCAGTTGTGACTGGTAAAGTTGTTTTATGAGTTTGTCTTATGCTGCAGTATTGCCTGAGGGTATATTATCGACGTTAGATAAGTCATAACGATAACTTTGTGTTTTGTTAACATAGAGAAAGTAAATAATTGATTAACTTAGAATTTAATATGTTTAGAATTGAATATCTTCTTATTGTTGGTTTGGGATGTGAAACTTTCAATTGAGTAATAAAACGGAATCAATAACTGAATATAGGGATTTGATACAAGAGGGATTCCTGACGCTTTGCTGTTTATCTCTACTGATATTATTCAACGTATTTTTCATAGTTTTTATTCTATATTATCAATTCAAATATTATATTTTCATATAGTTACTGCTAACGTTTTGTTTAAGTAAATCAGTTCTTTGTAACCATCTCTCTGAGGAATCGAGACCCCAACTATAATGCGATAGCTGCAAGTACTTTTTGGGCGTAATCAACCAGACAGCTTGCAGTAACGACATTCTTCCTTATGAGGACAATTGGAAGCTATATGTCATTTTTTCTTACATTTATGACATTCAGTAAAACGATATTCTGATAGGGTATGACCAGCCTTGTTACAGGTATAACAAAATTTTCCTCTTTTGCTGGAATTATTGCTTACAATGGCAAGCATGGCGTTATCTTGAGGAGGCTTAAGTAAGTTTAGTCGAGTTTCATCAGATAATAAACAAGAGACATCAACTTCTAATGTAGGCATGTGAGATTGATGTAACAATGAATCTCAACAAGATTCAAAGTCATCAGTAAGGGCCATAAAGAATTGAATTAGCCGCATGCGGTCATAGTGTGCCGCATAATTAGTTGCATCAACAATGCAACTCATAGATGGTTCTGACAGAGCAAGTGGGTCTCAAATATTCTCCATTTGAGCAAGAAAATTAGTAAGAGACTGACCTTTCTCTTGTTTCAAAATATGCAACTTTTCCCACAGTTGATACTGACTAGAGAAATCAGAAGAGGTGTACCTTAATGCAAGCAGATCCCAAACTACTTTGGCAGTTTTATAGCGGCCAAATTGATGATGAATGGCTAGAATCGAAGTATTCCAGAACCATGTCAGAATTTGGTGATTCTTACTGTCTTAATCCTTGAGACGGCATGCGACCTGTCCTTCGGTTTCATTAGTGAGCCGAGTGGGGGACTTGACATCTCCAGTAACATAGCGCCATAATTTATGACCCTTGAGAAAACTACGCATTCTCTGAACCCAAAGACGGTAGTTTGAACCTGTGAGGACGGTAGGAATGGGTTGCATATCATCTAACTTTTTCATTGGTCAAATAGTATAAGATCGAGATTGATTTTGACGATTCTAAGATTACCGTTACGTCTGTAATAGTCGAAAATGACACTTTGTTGGTCAAAATCCGATTCATGGATCAAAATATAGAGTTTCAGAATTTACAAGGATCAAAATACAATTTCTAAAAGTTCAGGGGCAAAAATATAATTTCTAAAAGTACAGAGGTCAAATTGAAATTATTGAAAAGTTAAGGGGCTAAAATATAATTTCTAGAAAGTACATGGGTCTTTCTATAATTTACCAGAATTTTGATAACGTGGCTGACATGTGGCGATGACGTGTCTGCTGACGTGGCAGTGACTGTGTGCTAACGTGGCGCTGACTATGTGCTGATTGTTCACTGATGTGGTGCTGACTGTTCGCTGACGTGGCCGTCTTCAACCTCCAGTAGGAGCGTGAGGTGCGTGGGCGCGTGAGTAGATCCTCCACCGACTCTTGCAGACGCGTGACACTTCCCTGGACCTCCGTTCGATCATCGGAAAATATCATAATGCTCGTCTCGATGTGAACAAGCTGATGGTATACTCAAATTTGATTTTTGACAACTTTCCCGAAACCCGATTTTTCCGAATAGAGTTCTGTTTGATGCGTTCTTCAACCTCTGGAAAGAACCTAAGCTACTGATATCATGTGAGAATTTGTGAAGTAAATGTGTACTAATATTTGCTTGAATTTAGAACTACAATTAGAGACTTTTATATAGGCATTATATAACTATCATATTAAATACACCACTACCATATTAAATACACAATTACCAACTGCACACTACACAACTACTAACAACACAACTAACAATATCAAATACGAAATTGACACGTTTATTAATCGTGTCAAAACTTCGTCTCGTGTCAACCCGTTTAATTAAATAGATCGTGTTGGTGTTCATATATTTTGAAACAATTATTAAACAAGTCGTATTTGTATTTAGTTAATTTTTTACAAGACACAATTACAATACAACACAAACACAATAAAATAGCACAACTGGTCACCTTTAGTGTTTTTGGACAAATCTACTGCAGAAGCAGAGCATGGGAACTGCATTGTAGATGGTAAGCTAGTTTTAAAAAAACGTGAAATAGATAATAGATATAATTATAGAGGGCGTTTATCAGGACGAGTATGGATTTGGGATAAAAAAAAATTATTCTGGATTTTAAATCAGGATGAAAAATCGTCTGGAATCTCGATCAAGATTTGTGATTTTTTAGACAAAGAAGTTGGAATTTAAAACAAAACTTGTCATATATTTCAGTTCAATTTTTTTATTTATAACAAAAAATTATCTCGAATTTCGTATTAAAAAGGGATTGAGAATTTATGATATTCCTATATTTAACCGTGTCATGCAGAAATCAACTGAAGATGCTCTAGAAACTGAACTTATTTATTTTTAAAAAATAATAATAGTTATAACTTGAAAGGATAAAAGGAACATTTTAATTGAAAGTAGTGGCTTAAGTTATCCCTACATATGCGATGAGTGTATTTAAACTCCCTTTTAGACTGTGTGAGGATATTCGGAAAGTATTGACCAAGTTTTGGTGGGAGTCTAGTGGGGAAAACAAAAGGATTTATTGAGCTAGATAGAGTAGAATGTGTGTTTCTAAGAAAAAGAGAGACATGGGGTTTAGAGATCCTATTTATTACAACCAAGCTCTCCTAGCTAGGTAAATGGTAGGGAATCATTCAAAAGCCACAATCGTTGGTGACAAGAATCCTCAAGGCTAGATATTTCAAGAAGATGATTTCATGCATGCCAACATAAGAAGTAATCATTCATTTATATGGAGAAGTATCATATGGGAGAGATAGCTTATTTAGATGGAATCTTGAAGGAGAATTGGGTGTGGAAATGATGTCTCCATTTATAATAACAATTGGATGTCTAGACCCGCCTCTTTTAGACCTATCATTGTAAATGAATCTCTAACAGATGCTAAGGTTAATGTGTTGATTGATGGTTGTAACCAGTGGAGAGAATAATTTATCAGGCAAGCCTTTATCCCTATTGATACTGAAGAGATAATCAACATTCCTGTTAGCACCTTTTTTATTGGCATGTGTCCGTGACAAAACAAGTTCAATTGAGTTGTAATATTTCTTGAAGATCTTTGTGCAATTGGACTGGTTTCTGGCTGCTGTGCATCAGACATACGTTCGTGGTGCGTTCGTTGCAGTGTTCGAACGGTTGGCGTTAGTGTCACGTTCTCTATTGGGTTCGAACGGGCGCATTCCAGAGACCAAACGTTCGAGGCACGTTCTTGTGGGGTTCGAACGGGGGCATTCCAGAGAGCTCACGTTCGTTGTGCGTTCGATTGGCGTTCGAACGAGTCTTCACAGAAAAGGGCGCGTTCGTGTAGCGTTCTAGTAAGCATTCGAACGCGACTGCGATCTGAACGCGTTTTTGGCCTGCAAAACCCTAGTTTTTCACCCTACCTATAAATATAACCCTTAGCCACCATTCTAGTTAGTTGAAGCATATTTCTCTTGAACCAAATACTCTCAAAGCTTTCAACTCTCTTTGATTTCACCTTGAAGACTCTTTGAATCTTATGTCTTCTTTGTTAATGGTGAAATCCATTCTTTGATAAACCTTCAACACAACTTAACCCAAATTCCCTAATCCTTTAGAGTTCTTTAGGAGGAAGTTTGGTAGTCGGAGTTCCGGCGTCATTGGTGATATAATCTACTCAGAGACTTCAGAGGTTCTGAAGAAAACCGTGGGTCGCGGGCTTGAGGAGTTGCCTTGAGTTCTTGCAGTATTAAGGTACTTGAGTCGGTGGAGTTGCCACCATAGGTCTTGACCATCGCTGTAAGTTTTTCTCTATATAGTGGATTCGGGTGGTAGCCTATACCCGGAGTGGTTTTTACTCGGAAGAGTTTTCCACTTCGTCACCAAAATCATTGTGTTGAATTTTGTGTGATTGATTTTATTTGATGCTTGATTTATTGTTATTGTTTTTTATATTGCAGCATATTTTAATTGTTGGATTTTGTGGTTGCCTGTTGTAATTCCATTAGCAGCAGTAATCATGACTTGTCCTGCTTATTGTATTTAAATTCCGCATAGGGTCAGAACTTAGGATAACCCCGAATTTTCAATTGGTATCAGAGCCTGAACTCGATCCTTGACCCATTAGCTATGGAGCGTAGTCAACCCTTAAATTGTCCGCCATTTTTTGATGGCACAGAATATTTACATTGGAAGGTTCGCTTGAAGGCGTTCCTTAAGTCCTTAGATGAGAGGGTCTGGATGACTGTTGAACACGGGTGGAAACCTCCCGTTGTTATTGTTGATGAGGTATCTTCCCCTAAAGATAAATTGACCTGGACCAAGGACGAATTTGATGCTAGCAATAGGAACAGCAAGGCTGTTAATGCCATACATGGTGCTGTGTGTTCTGCTGAGTTTAGGAGAATCTCAA
Source organism: Zanthoxylum bungeanum (assembly GCA_019454045.1). Lineage (NCBI taxonomy): Eukaryota > Viridiplantae > Streptophyta > Magnoliopsida > Sapindales > Rutaceae > Zanthoxylum > Zanthoxylum bungeanum. The sequence goes on from SKCR01034368.1 coordinate 40,697, forward strand.
TGTGTGAGATAGCCAAGGATGCTTGGGACATCCTGCAGACTGTGCATGAGGGCACATTGTCTGTTAAAAATAATAGACTCCAGGATTTAGCTACTAGGTTTGAGGTCGCCAGAATGAAAGAAGATGAGACCTTTGATGAGTTTTATGCTGAGATTAACGATATTGTTAACTCTAGTTTTAACCTAGGTGAGACTATTCCTACCAGTAGGATAGTTAGGAAAATCCCGAGATCCCTACCTGATAAGTTCCTACCCAAAATCACCGCCATCGAGGAAAGCAATGACCTCGATCAGCTTAATTTAGATGAACTCGTAGGAAAGCTGCAGGTTTATGAGAAAAAGCTTCCTGGTTTTAGAGAGCCAAAAACGTTTGCGATGAAAATCGCTAAGGAAGTTGTGCATGATTCGTTTAGTGATGATGATACCATCACGGATCATGATTTGGCCTTGTTTGCAAAGAAGTTTAAGAAATTTCTTAAACTTAAGAAGAGTGGCCATAGCAGTAATAGAGATAGGGAGGTTATGCCTAGAGAGAGTAGGCATAGCAGAAAAGAGTCTAGAGAGAATAGGGGTAGTAGATCCCGTGATGTCCAATGCCATGAGTGTGAAGGCTATGGGCATATTCGACCAGAGTGCCCTACATATCTTAGAGCTAAAGGCAAGAAAGCCATGGCTGCCTCTCCTAGTGATTCAGAAGGTGGTGATTCTTCTGATGAGTCTCCTAAAGGCAAGAAAAATTTTATTGCCTTTACTGCTAGTGTGACTGGTGAGAGAGAGATTGTGATTAATGATGATGATTCAGAAGTCTCTCTTGATGAGTCTGTAGATGAGGAAAGTCTCAGGTAGCTTATGTTGAACTGTTTAATGAGAGTTTAGCTATTAAGAAGACTAACATAGAGGTCAATAAAAGGCTGAAAGCTGTTGAGCTAGAAAAGAATGAAGCTCAAGCCAAATTTGAGCAAAGCCTTTTGATGCTTGATGACATGGAGAGAGGAATAGGGGTCTAATTGATAAGGTCCTAGCTTTAGAGACTGAACTTGAAGATACTAGAACCCTGTTGTCTGTATTTTCTAGTGAGAATAAAAATGTGGACCGTATGTTAGGAATTATTTCTGAGCCTAACTGTGATAAGGCTTCTTCTTCCAAAGTTGTGCTTGTAACAGCTAAACATGACTTAGGTAAGAAGCATGTTGAGTGTAGTCATCTGATTCCTCCATTTGTTCCTCGTCATGTGACCCAACCTCGATCTAGAGGTGTTGTGGGTAAACCTCGCTCTCGTCCGAGGTTTGTGCATGTGTGCCACCACTGTGGTAAGGCTGGACATATTAGGTCTAAGTGCTTCATGTTGCACAAGCAACAGAAAAGGCCTAAGAGTGTGTCACATAGATTTGACTCTTCAAATCTAGCTTCTCAAGTTTCTGCACTAACTAAACAGACAAAATTTCTTAGTGAGAAACTTAATTTGTTGACTAGGAATTCTCAAGTGGATGAGGTTCCTAGAAAGGTTTGGGTGAGGAAGCAAGATGACTTCCCAATTACTTCTGTATGCCTTGATCCTGATAGGCATGGTGAGAGTGCACTTCGGTGTAACTCCTATTAGAAGTTGCATTTTTATTTTCCCATTGCATGTGTGTGTGTGTGCGTGTGTTTTATGTTTTTGCACGTTTATCTTGTTTTCACAGCATATGGGTGTGTGTGTCTTGTTTTTGTTACATGTCCCTTGGTATATAGGATGGAAACCCGAACATAAATTTCATAGCCGATTCCGAATGGACGGTAGTATGATCTGCACTCGGGATACAACTCCACGTACCATTGGATGTTTTACAAGCCTGTTTGTTTTTTTTTATTTGTTAAAACTGAAAAATTCAAAAAAAAATAGAAAATGAAAAAGACAATTTTTTTATTTACGGCTTGTTAGAGCATGAAAGCTTATGCATGTGATCCTGATATGTAGGATATATGATTATGCTTGTATGATATGCTTTTATTTTTCTTGATGCTCTATATACATGAGTGTGTGTGATAAAAACCTTTGGTATATCATGTGCTTGCACCTCACATACACGTTTTTATTTCGTCAAGGCTTGGTCGCATGTATGAGTTTTTGGAATGGCAATCTAATCTCTTCCATGCTTTGTTTGCTTAATAGTGTGACCTTTGACTAGATGACCTTGCTATCCCCCTTTGCAATAATTAAACAAAAAATATATGAGACTCAAGTGCAAAAGAGCCAAAATGGCCAAATTTAAAAGATAAGGGCAAAAACCCTTCACTCGAAAGAGTTGTTAAATATGAGCTCATGATATCTCTGGGGTAAATAACATAGCATGCAACTAATGTTGCTTATTTTCAGGTCCTAGTGGTGCTGGGTTTGAACACATGTTTTGTGGACTTGGTTTGTTTAGAGATGGATTTCTTTGGCTGTGTCCAGCTCATAAAATAAGGTCTTAAGCCTTGATTTGTTGTGCACTTTATTTTTCACGCAAGTGTTTTATATGCTTTGGTGTTTATGTCATATGCACAAGTGTTGTATTTAGCCAATCTTAAAATGTTGCATATTGTTTCATGTCATAAACAATTGAATACTGACTGGGTATCATTGTATCAGCTTGAAATGCTGTTTCAGTCAGTTTTTGACAGGATTTTTATTTATCTCAGTATGTGCCTGTGTGTGCTTCATGTTATTGCATACCAACTTTTTTTCCTGTGCATTTTTCTGAGTTTTTGGTTTGCTTCCCGTGTGTTATTTTGCTAACTATATGTGCCTGTTAGTGTGGGGGAGTATTTCCTGTTTGTTTATGCTCTTGCATGTGTTGTCTCATGTTCTCCTGTTATTTTTCCTGTTTCTTTTACCCTTTGTCATTTCGTGACAAAAAGGGGGAGAGTAATATATTAAGGGGGAGAGCCTTAATATATATGAGAGAGCCGTAGAATACCCTTTGGATATCTCCGTTTTAAGGGGAGTTAAGATTAAGGGGGAGAGGGATTTCTACTTGTACATGCATGAGATTTTTACCTGCTTTATGTTCTATTTGATTATCCCAATGCTTTTCACGGTATATTGTTGTTTGTGGATGTTTCAGGTAGCAGGTATGTTGATGCGGTGGCATTAATTTCAAGACTACTTTGTTAGGTGTTAGATCGAGTCCATTTGTAATAAGTCACTGTTTTGATGGTTGACAGTTGACTACTTTGCTTTTTGGGTCTATTACCGTAGTCTTTGTATTAGGTAGTGTTTTGTCACGGAATGCCAAAGGGGGAGATTGTTAGCACCTTTTTTTATTGGCATGTGTCCGTGACAAAACAAGTTCAATTGAGTTGTAATCTTTCTTGAAGATCTTTGTGCAATTGGACTGGTTTCTGGCTGCTGTGCATCAGACATACGTTCGTGGTGCGTTCATTGCAGTGTTCGAACGGTTGGCGTTAGTGTCACGTTCTCTATTGGGTTCGAACGGGCGCATTCCAGAGACCAAACATTCGAGGCACGTTCTTGTGGGGTTCGAACGGGAGCATTCCAGAGAGCTCACGTTCGTTGTGCGTTCGATTGGCGTTCGAACGAGTCTTCACAGAAAGGGCGCGTTCGTGTAGCGTTCTAGTAAGCGTTCGAACGCGACTGCGATCTGAACGCGTTTTTGGCCTGTAAAACCCTAGTTTTTCACCCTACCTATAAATATAACCTTTAGCCGCCATTCTAGTTAGTTGAAGCATATTTCTCTTGAACCAAATACTCTCAAAGCTTTCAACTCTCTTTGATTTCACCTTGAAGACTCTTTGAATCTTATGTCTTCTTTATTAATGGTGAAATCCATTCTTTGATAAACCTTCAACACAACTTAACCCAAATTCCCTAATCCTTTAGAGTTCTTTAGGAGGAAGTTTGGTAGTCGGAGTTCCGGCGTCATTGGTGATATAATATACTCAGAGACTTCAGAGGTTCTGAAGGAAACCGTGGGTCGCGGGATTGAGGAGTTGCCTTGAGTTCTTGCAGTATTGAGGTACTTGAGTTGGTGGAGTTGCCACCATAGGTCTTGACCATCGCTGTAAGTTTTTCTCTATATAGTGGATTCAGGTGGTAGCCTATACCCGGAGTGGTTTTTTACTCGGAAGAGTTTTCCACTTCGTCACCAAAATCATTGTGTTGAATTTTGTGTGATTGATTTTATTTGCTGCTTGATTTATTGTTATTGTTTTTATATTTGCAGCATATTTTAATTGTTGGATTTTGTGGTTGCCTGTTGTAATTCCATTAGCAGCAGTAATCAGGACTTGTCCTGCTTATTGTATTTAAATTCCGCATAGGGTCAGAACTTAGGATAACCCCGAATTTTCAATTCCTCTGACTCCCAAGGCTGCATAAGATAAGCTGATATGACACTACGACGTCAAAGGAAAATTTCAATAAGAAACTGCTATCATATAGTAATCAGTGCCAAAATTGGGAATGAAGCCAGTAGCTCTGATGGAAATAGAGATCGTGAGGATTGGTTTGGGGTTTAGCTATTCCCTCAAAGGTTAAATTTTTTTCTATGGATGTCTTTATCAAACATTCTGCCCACTGCCATTGCCCTTCATAAGAAGAAGATCATTGATGAACACTAAAAAATATATATTTATTAAAAGGAAAATTAAGTATTTTACATTTGTAGTTTCATTAATCTTCAACCCATGTAACGAGTTTTGGGTCAGTGACTCCCAAACCAGTTGGCTTTAGGGCATTAGGTGTTAAGACACTCGTACGAACTTAATTGCTCGGATCTCATATGTATTATTCAAACATTCTCATCCAGACATATGACTAAAAAAATTCAATGTGAATTGTACGACACGTGTGTTGTAAATTTTCTAATATTTATAGTATAAGTACGAGAGACATGTCCCTTAAGTAGTGTCTTATGGGAAAGGCACAAGGATGAATGGACATGTCCTCTACATTGGAAGGATGAGTCTTTAGTCTTTAAAGGGCATAAAGGAAAGGGTATAACCCTTAGGAGGGTTACAACTCATGCCAAAGGGTGTCCTTAAAGGCATACTTCCATGCCTTTATAAATGGGTGTTGCGATATTTTCAATCGTACCGCAAGTGTACGGTGTCAAGTTTTAGTAAAGATAAGTGAAAGAATGTCGAACCCACATGGATTGTATTCAACTCACACTAAGTACTATAATTAGTAAACCTAACTTTATTTAGAAGCAATTTAAATTAATCTGAATTTAAATAAAAACTAAATAAACAAGATATCAAAAAGTTTAATTAAGTTAATCCAATAAGATAGAGATTCTAGAATCTGATTTCATCTAGTTGTCCCCTATGTATTTATTGTGTCAATCAATTCTTATTTAGTTTAGTAGTTTATAAGCCAAGAATCCTAATTTATTCTAACTCTCTCTCCCGAGTGCCGAGTGAATATATTATCAATTACAGACTTCGATATCCCTATAAAAATATAGTAATTAACAATTCATTACGCTATGTGATTCTTTGTTACGACTTCAAAAAGATTATAGATTCTCCCGAACTCTACAAATCTCATAAGTTATATTCTCTAGATCCTATTCATAATCCCCTCTCCTGAATGATAGATTTTAAACATGCATCATCTCAATTTGTGGCCAACAAACAAGAAGCATTAAACTCAAGAGAATATAAATAAACTGAATTAAAATTTTATAACAATCAAATTGGCAAACAACACATAGGTTCAAACATTGGCTACATCATCCTCTAGAACAATAAATTTAGTTCATGACTAAAGATAAAAATAATGAAAATAAGGTCATGAATCTAATAGAAATCATTAGAGTATTATTATGAAATGCCTTTTCAAAAAGAAAAATAAATCTTCTTTTTTTACCTAGGGTTATTTGTTTCCAAAACAAACAAAACCCTTCCCATTTTCCACCTCCAAAATTCAGCCAAAGCATAGAAAAAATATTAATTTTGCAACTCCAATATTAACTTTTCATAAAGCCAATATATTTCACAAAAATAAATATTTAATTAACCTTTTGAAAGTCATAACTTCCAAAATAATACCAAGGGTTTCCAAAACCCAAAAATTGAAATTCCAACTTTAGCCTTATTAAATTATATCAAGTATAATTTAATTTTATTCATTTTAATAATTATTATATAATTATTAAAACTATATATTAATTTTTAATATATAGTTCCAAGTGTGACAAAATAATATTATTAATCATATTAATAATATTTATATCTTCGTGAGTATATAATTGAACTATCCAATTATACTAAATCCGCTATAGTAAATCGAGCTAGCACGGGGACCAAATGGACTTACGGTTCCGAGCTCCAATAATCTCAAAATATTAATTAAGCTCTTAATTAAATATTCCGAATTATTAACTTCGGGTTATTCCACTAAAAACCCGAAGTTGTGCTCTCGTTGCTGCAGATGATATATTAAGCCGAACCAAGTCGGTGTCCATCGATATAGTCACTACATACGAATTGAGCATTCACGGGTATCTCGTAATTAGAGTTGGGTCATATGTCTGTTATACCCCTCTAATTATTTATACCTTAAGTACCATTGATTATCTAATGAACGATTTAACCATTATGAATTTTAATCTTTCTATTCGTAATAGAAAGACTTGAGCGCTCAAACCGTTCAAGTATCGAATATACCCTTAAGAAAGATACTCCTCTACTTCTCGCAAGAAGGAGTGAACTCCATATCCATATAAAACGTTCCCAGCTACACAACAGACCATGTCCCCAAAGTACGTATCTATTGGTCGGGACTGCTACACCAACCTCACCTATGTAAATCAAAGGACATAGCCTGCCATGCGGGAGTTCGTAGTACACTCAGAATTAAGATCAATCTATAAATGACCGTCTAGTAGATTGAAATGACTTTCTTTGTTTAACGGATGTTATAAGAATGTAATTTCCATCTGGATCCAGTCCTATATGATCACATCATACAAGGTGCCTACATTCTCATGTCTCTACATGGACGATCCCGGATTAAGGTTGCCATACACATATAGAATGGACCACAACTATAGATAAACCACAGACAAAGTACTCGCTTTGTTTGTTCTCTATGGACTATTTAAGATTACTAACTTCAGACTTAAATCCTTTTTTGTATGACATTCATACACTAAGTCTGAAGGCACATAAGTAATCTAGGGTGTTCTAGATAATTTATAATATGCGAAAATTAAACAAACACTTTGATAAATGAATAATGCATCATTTTATTTCAAAACATATAAAATCGTTTACATAATTTGCAGCTCTAGGGTGTACATCCCAACAATCTCCCACTTGCACTAGAGCAAATGAGACATGTCACGTAATCCTAGACCATCTAGGTTACC
>SKCR01034369.1:0-64172 GCA_019454045.1 Zanthoxylum bungeanum
CTGTTAAAGTCTTGGACGACCGCAACCAAAGTATATTGATTGTCGCAAGTATTAGCGGTGCAAGTCTCAGGTTAAGACCAAATACACCTACCTTGATTTCGGACTTCCATAGACACATAGTCATACTACCAATGGAATTCTGAGGGGGTTTATCCAGAGCGAAGCTGTTTCCCGTACCATCGGTAAAACACAGCCTCCTATTACACTTGCATGAGTATCATTTACCAAAATATATGAGAACTATGTCGTTGTGCCCTCACAACGTGCACACGTGTAATACTAGTCTTTTACGTATTTATCGATGTCCAATCTCGATAATACTATGACTAGGGATATTTAATGATTTATCCTTCGTGGACTGATATTGTCTCATATCATTCTCCGTCCAGGAACAAATCATAGGGACCTCCTATCATTTATACATCTAGGTGATCTAATCACAAATGATAAGAGTGCAATCTCCTATGTCACATAGTTAATTTGTACAACAACACCATGATTTGTACAAATAGTGACGCTATGGGTCATAATTGTCTAACAACATGACACCATCGGGGTAAAAAGGGTTTGCAAAATATATGAGACTTGGGTAACCAAAGCCAAAGCCACGGAAACTACAAGGCATTAATTTAGGGCCGATTCTCTATCCCATATGGAGTCTCCATCTGTAGGAGTGAAGTGGGGTTTACCCTTATGCCTATGATGCTCGGCGACCATGATACTGTTGGGCTCACAGCCCGTAGAAGAATAAAGGAGTCGCCACCTAGTGTGAACTGGGAAATTATTTAAGGCCGCACTCACCCATCGCAAGGGAATACCTCAAACCGTTGGGATCGAAATGGTCCCTTACTTATGCCAGTATAATGGACGGGTTCACACAATGGTCTAACCAAGTCTTATGCAGAACATGCAAGATATTTCAAATAAACACACAACTTTTCACACCTATAAACATGAATATCAATAAAAGCAAATACATAGTTCCAAAAGCATATTAAATAAGGAAATACGATTATAATGATAATCAATAGCAGGACAAAAACGTTAATAATAAATGCAAATAATTAATACCAAACGTATAATCCAAAATAAATAACTAAATAGGTAAAAACTTATAAAATATAAAGAAAGAGGTTGTCCAATGTGTGTGCGTTTGTGTAGCATTCTTAAACGCGTTCGAACGAAGTGTTCCAGAGAGTTCACGTACGTGTAGGGCAGAAGTCTTGCGTTCGAATTGCGTTTGAAAACATGTTCGAACGTTCTTACAAAAATAGCATCAATAATGACATAAACACGCATATATGAATTTTCCCGAGCGGTACGTGGAGTTGTATCCCAAGTACAGGCCGCACTATCGTCCATTCGAATTCGGCTATGGAATTTATGTCTAGATTTCCATCCGATATACCGCAAGAGATTACACACACAATCATTAATGCAAATGTAAGCGGACATGAAAAAATAGGCGAAATAATAAAATAACAATAAAAGTAAATAGACAAAAGCTAAATGATAAAATAAATGAAATAAAATAAAATAAAATAAAAAGTAAAATAAACGTGAAATAATGAAATAAAGATGAATAACGAAACTAAATACGGAATAATAAATAGCAATAAATAAATAAAATAACAAAATAACCATAAAAGTAAATATAAAAAGATAAACGACAAAATGCTAAAAAAGGAAAATGTGACTGTAGGCACTGCATTTTTGCATATAAATCCCGATGATGAGTCTCATTTGGAGGCACTACCTTTTAAGTCGCAGAAGCAGCGGGAAACGGACGTCGGAAGGGAAAAGATGGAAATCAGTACTTTGTCGAATTTGACTCGCTTGTTTAGCTTCGGGCTCGCTGGTGGACCTCCGTTTTAAAGCACCTTTAGCCTAAAAAACCCGCAAACACTTAACCTTGGCCCAAAACCCCACACCAAGCCCACCATCAAAAGCCAACCAAACCCACCAACCAAAGACCACACGCCAAGCCTTGGCCCACACGCCCAAGCCCACTTAAGACACATCAAAATTAATTAAATATATATTTAACACATGTGTAATTAAATATAACAAATAAAATATAAATAATCACCTACCAAAATAATAAAAATACTTACACAAATTAAAGAAATTGCATGCCTAATTAAGATAAATCAAATATATTGTATTCCTAACTTAAAAAATCTCATGCCTAAACAATACAAATCAAATATATTAGCTTCCTAATTTGAACCAATCTTGTCTCCAATCAATCTTAGGATTTCCTTGTTTGACACTAAATCATATCCTAATTAAATGCACCAAATCCCTTCCTTGTCAAGCAAGGATAAACCCTAGCTCTTGTCTATATAAACAACCCAAAACCAAGACATCCCTCCCTTAGATTCACGCACAAAACAGCAAGAAAACTCCTCTCTCTCACGAAAATACAAAAACAACTCTCTTAGTTCTCTCCAATTCACGCCCAAGGCACACCCAAAACCTCTCAAAATTATCTGTGATTGCCGCATGAACCAAGCCCCAAAGACTTGCATTGCCACATACAATACCATTCATTCTCTTCACTGCCGCGCATCACCACTAAACACAGCCCCCACAGCCCCAAAGCCACGCAAAACAGCCCCAAACACAGCCCCTACTGCACGCCTGAAACACAACCCCAAAACGCCCACTGCACTGCTTCATAAACTGCCGCATATCACACCCCTGACCTGTCCAGTTTTGCGGCAATCTGACCCTTAAAATAGTCCAGAAAACACCCTAAAACTGCACTAAAAACTGCACTTTTAATCCTTAAAAAACTACACTAAAAAAACAGCACTTAAAGCCTTTAAAATCACCCAAAATAATAGCCTAAAACACCAAAAACAGTGACCAAAATACAGCAGCAAAACAACAGCAAAACGACAGCAAAACAACAGCAAAACAGCAGCAAAACGGAGTCAAAACAGTAGCTTGAGCACCGAAATAGCGAGGTAAAACACAAACCAGTGAACCAAAAAAGTTGATGAGTTTTAACCCTTCCGATCTCCGTGAAACGCAAGTCCGAAAGTCGACAAAAAAGGTCGACCTGAGGGTATTTTTCACATCCGTTTTCAGTTGTATTTTTATTATTTATTGAGTTTCGTTTGCATGATTATTATGGAGTGATGCATGTTGTGGCCTTTGAATAGATAAAAAAATGCATGTATTGTGAAATGGTGTATGTTGTGGCCCTTGAATAAAATGAAAAATGTGTCGCCTCTCGTGGTATATAGGATGGAAACCCGGACATAAATTTCATAGCCGATTCCGAATGGACGGTAGTATGATCTGTACTCGGGATACAACTCCACGTACAACTTGAGTAAACGGTGCATATTTCGTTTTATGTTGTTTTGATTTGTTTATTATTCGCTACTTGATTTCCGCATGTTATTTGTTTATGTAATGATGTGATCGAGCGCATGGGCTTAGTAAGTTGGATTAAATGTCCCCTATCTTGAGGGGTTAAAATCCTTTACCACGATGCTTTTCCGTGCCGGTTGATGTATATTCGGTTGAATGTAAGATGTGTTCAATCGGGTATACGAAGTCTGATATTATTGTCTTTATTTTTTATATGCATTATGTGATCGAACGCATGGGTTTAGTAAGTTGGATTAAAGGTCCCCTATTTTGAGGGGTTAAAACCCTTTACCACGATGCTTTGCCGCGCCGGTTGATGTATATTCGGTTGAATGTAAGATGTGTTCAATCGGGTATAAGAAGTCCGATATTATTGTCTTTATTTTTTATATGCATTATGTGATCGAGCGCATGAGCTTAGTAAGTTGGATTAAAGGTCCCCTATTTTGAGGGGTTAAAACCCTTTACCACGATGCTTTGCCGCGTCAGTTGATGTATATTCGGTTGAATGTAAGATGTGTTCAATCGGGTATACGAAGTCTGATATTGTTGTCTTTATTTTTTATATGCATGATGTGATCGAGCGCATGGGCTTAGTAAGTTGGATTAAAGGTCCTCTATTCTGAGGGGTTAAAATCCTTTACCAGGATGCTTTGCCACGCCGGTTGATGTATATTCGGTTGAATGTAAGATGTGTTCAATCGGGTATACGAAGTCTGATATTGTTGTCTTTATCTTTGTACGCATTGTAATGAAAAGCGCAATGGGCTTATGGTGTTGTACTAAAAGGTTCTCCATTTGGGGGAAGAAAAGCCTAAAAGGCTACCTTTACCATGATATTTGCCGCGTCTTTCATCTATTGATTGCATCATCTATCCTTGTCTTGGCTCGATCTATTATCATTGGTGTACTCATGTCATGATAGCATTTGGGCATTATTTCTCGTGGTATATAGGATGGAAACCCGGACATAAATTTCATAGCCGATTCCGAATGGACGGTAGTATACGATCTGTACTCGGGATACAATTCCATGTACCACTTGGAAAAAGGCCCACGCATGTGTTCGTGTCAATTCTAGATATCTTTTCTGCATCACATCACGACATGTCTATTTTAGCATATAGTTGTCTCTTTTTACCTTATGCATTTGTATTACCTCTTTAGTTATCTATTTCCATTATGCGCTTAATTGTATTTTCCTTAATATGCATGCTTGTATGAATGTTATTTGTTTGCACTTCTGTGTCTACCAATATGAAATTGTATGCTTTCCGTATGTCAATTTATCTTTATGCATGAATTCAGACATAGATTATATGTAAGTAGGTTGTATGCAAATTTAGACATAGATTGTATGCAAATAGGTTGTATGCAAATATGAAAATGTGTTATATGTAAACTTAGATATGAGCTTTGTACCTATGCATGCAAACTTAGGAGTAAATTATCCTTGGAAATATGTTGCTTAGGCTTGGTTAGATTATTGCACAAATCATTTTATTACAAGTGGCATAAGTAAGGGACCATTCCGAACCCAACGGTTTGAGGTCTTCCCTTGCGAGGGGTGAGTGCGGCCTTAAATATTTGTCCCGGTTCACACCGGGTGGCGACTCCATTATTCTCCGGTTTATTCCCCAGCGGGCTACTCCGTACTCCCAACCGAGCCGCGAGCCTGGAACAGCATGCGTCGCCCAGTTTCTGTGTTCCCACCGTCTGGCGACTCCACTGGGGATAGAGAATCGGCCCCGAAATAATATCTTGGAATATTATTATTTGTGCTTTAATTAAGGGGTTTAATCAAAGGCATATTGTTTAGGCTGGGTAATGGTTTGATGTCTTCCTTCACTCACTACCTTTCTAGAAGGAAAAGCTGTGAAGGTACCTAGATAATCATCTACTCGTAGCCTACTATGATGGACTAATTTGGAGGACTCGTTGTTTATTCCTGTCACCAAGCGATAAGAGCCTAAGAGGCTAGGGTACTTAAGAAAGCCTCGCCCCACCCTCCCTCTGGGGAATCTACAACGGGAAATCCATCTGACAGTCAGTCACACACCATAACTCGTTGGCACGTACTGTAAGGTATAAAAAATGTGCGCTCACTTGGTCGCTCAAACCCTTGAGTGAGGAGGCCTAGTTATGGGCAATCCTTCGCCAGTGAGAGTCTTTGTCTACACTCCCGCAAACCCACATGTAGACCGGGGTCGTATGGCCTATAGCAACTATTTCCTTGTGCTTTTGGACCATCCTCATTTGGATGCAGTTGGACTTCTTGTCAGAAATGTGAACTTGTTGGGCCATTTGAACTGGGATGAGTTCATATCCTATGACAATTGGGCCAAAAGCTTCTGAAATATTTATGGGCCACTGTGTAGAAATTATTTCTATATGCTTGTGTATGGGAACATGGTCGTTTGGATCCATTCGGACCTTTTGTCATGAGGTATGGGCTTGTTGGGCTATTTAAACTGGGGCAAGAACATATCTTATGATGATTGGGCCAAAAGCTTCTAAAACTCCAATGGGCCATTATATGTTTGTGTTTAGGAACATTATCATTTGGATACGGTTGGACTTCTTGCCATGAGATGTGAACTTGTTGGGCCATTTAAACTTGGACGAGTTCACTCCTATGACAGTTGCCCAAAACCTTCTAAAATGATGATGGGCTGATTTGTGTGAAGATTTTAATGAGTTGATATATTCCTTGTATCGCATGCATCTCATTCATCTCATGCATACATATATCATGTTAACACCCTCTATGTCTAAAAAGATATCATAGAGTCCCGTTGGGTTAGGGAAGATGGAAGACTCACCAAAATACTGGTAACAGATATGAGTACGTCTGATAACGAGGTATCCTAGATAGATCAGTTGGAAAATGGTTTCGCCAAGATTACCGAACAGTTGCAAGCCTTGACTACCGCCATGGCAAATATGACTGTACCCCGTGCTGGGGGAAATTCTGAGAATGTGAGGCGCGAGGAGCCTCCGAATGGGTTGGGGATGATATCCATGCTTTTGATGACGACATGACAGAGTATGCAACAGACAGAGTGATTGGGTCTCAGGCAGAATTTCAGAAGCTTCGGGATCAGGTTGAGTCAGTTACCCGTAAGATGAAGGGTAAGGACAAATAATTACTAGACTATGAGGCGATGACCTTTGAGGAACAGTTGCCTGCTCAGTTCAAGATGCCGGATATGGCCAAGTTCAACGGGAATGGGGATCCGAGGGTCCACCTCCGACAATATGTGTCAGTTATGAGTTCGGTGGGCCTGACACAACGCCAAACTCAGAAGATGTTTGGGATGTCACTTGAGGGGGCACCCGTAGTGTGGTACCATAGCCTTGAAAGAAAGGTTAATGAGGATTGGATGGAATTGGCAGATGCATTCCTGAAATAGTATGTTACAGACTTGGAGATTGATTTGTCACTCCGTGATTTGGAGAACACTAAGCAGAAGCCGGAAGAAAGCTTCAAGGAGTATGTAGATCACTGGAGAAGCCAGCTTCTGAAGATTCAGACTCGGCCCTCTGAGAAGGACCAGATTAAAATGATCATCAAGGGCACTAAGCCCTCGATCTATGGCAAGTTGAGGAGGATGACTTCAATGATTGCAGATTTCCAACAGCTGAGGGAAACTGTCATGGACATTGAAGAAGAGGAAGCTGAGAACCGGAAGTTCTATGGCCAGAATAAGAGGACTTTTGGGGGGCATTCTGAGACCAAACCCGCTGCTGCCGAGGTTGCTGCCATCAAGAACCGGCTTTTCTCCAACTTGGGAAGACCTTTGTCCAAGGTACTTGAGAAGTTGACAAGGCAAGGATTCTTAAAACCTTTGGAGCCTAAACCACTTCCAAATCCCCCACCACCACATCTAAAAATAGACCGCTACTGTCACTTCCACCAGTAACACGGCCATGATATACTAACAGCTGTTCCTGCCTCCGGTATGAAATTCAGGACCTCATTGATGCCCATAAAATACCCGATCCTGAAAAAGAACAGCCTAGCACACACACCAACCCTCTGCCAGATTATCACTCTGTTCCCCCACCGACTTACATGATCAACTCCGACCTACCCGAAACCTTTGTCCTCCAAACTCTCAATAACCAAGCTTCTTGCATTGAGATAAAGGATACCAGTAGTAAAGAACCGTAGGCCGAGGAAGAAGGCAATGAAACTGCTCTTTCTGGTTTATTTTCTGCATTTTTAATAAAGACATCAACTTCGTCTACTTGTTTGAACCTTTTCCTGAATAATAATAAAGACATCCATTCCGCCTACTTGCCTGAGTCCTTTCCTTTCAACCTGCATAACATGAGTATGTTTGAAAAAAGCATTCAACCCTGATACCATGATATTCAGCAACACTCAGAACATGAGGGATTCCCAAAAGAAGCAAGCAGAAACGACAGAATAGCCGTTCAGTAATGGGAAATGAGGCAGTGAGGCTATCGGAATTGGAAGGAAATGAGTTCACCGAGTCGATCAATGTGGATAGATTGAAGCAGTACTTTTCCAGAGGAAGAGAAAACTGAGCAATCACCAAGGTTATTGGTGGACGACCTAACCCAACGGGATATGAAACTCATTCATACATACATGCATACACGTAACGTATTTTGCATTCCTTTTTGTGTTTGTTTTGTTTTGTATTCAAAGGTTTCAAAGAAGAAAGAGAGAAAGTGTCAAATGCAAGCCAACCAGAAGCAGCAATAGTACATTTTCAGCAGCCTTCAAGAATGAATCACGGGGTTGAGGCCCATATCAGTATCAGTCTAGGGGCGAGGCCCACATCTGTATCAGTCTGGCCGGGTATGGCACTCTAGGGGCGAGGCCCACATCCTTATCAGCATCAGTCTGGCCGGGTATGGCACTCTGGGGGCGAGGCCCACATCCTTATCTGTATCAGTCTGGCCGGGTATGGCACTCTGGGGACGATGCCCACATCTTTATCAGCATCAGTCTGGCCAGGTATGGCACTATGGGGGCGAGGCCAACATCCTCATCAACATTAGTATAGCCGGGTATGGCACTCTGGGGGCGAGGCCCACATTAACATCAGATCAGTTTTGCCGAGTACGGCACTCCGGGTATGGAGATACAGAATCAGTTTTACTGGGTATGGCACTCCGGGTATGGAGACATCTGATCAGTTTTGCTAGGTACGGCACTCCGGGTATGGAGACATCAGATCAATTTTGCTAGGTACGACACTCCGGGTATGGAGACATCAGTTTAGCACGCCAGGTACGGCACTCCGGATATGGAGATATTACTGCGACGCCTTGGGTATGAGGTTTAGCACGCCAAGTATGGCACTCTGGGTATGGAGATATTACTGCGACGCGTTGGGTATGAGGTTTAGCACGCCAGGTAAGACACTTCAGGTATGGAGATATTACTACGACGCCTTGGGTATGAGGTTTAGTACGCCAGGTACGGCACTCCGGGTATGGAGATATTACTGCGACGCCTTGGGTATGAGGTTTAGCACGCCAGGTACGGCACTCCGGGTATGGAGATATTACTGCGATGCCTTGGGTATGGGGTTTAGCACGCCAGGTACGGCACTCCGGGTATGGAGATATTACTACGATGCCTTGGGTATGAGGTTTAGTACGCCAGGTACGACACTCCGGGTATGGAGATATTACAGCGACGCTTTGGGTACGAGGTTTAGCACGCCAAGTACCGCACCCCGGGTATGGAGACACCACTGCGACACTCTAGGTACGGAGACGCAACTACGACACCTCGGGTATGAGGTTTAGCATGCCAGGTACGACACAACATCAACTCCACGCAAAACATGGCAAGTCAAGTGGCAGCTGACGAGCTAGGTAAGTGAAAATGCATTGCATAACTTTGATAGGATTGTCACTGTTACACGTTACACAAGTCCCATCAAAGTGGGGGCGACTGTAGGCACTGCATTTTTGCATATAAATCCCAATGATGAATCTCATTTGGAGGCACTACCTTTTAAGTCGTGGAAGCCGCGGGAAACGGACGTCGGAAGGGAAAAGATGGAAATCAGTACTTTGTCGAATTTGACTCGCTTGTTTAGCTTCGGGCTCGCTGGTGGACCTCCGTTTTAAAGCACCTTTAGCCTAAAAAACCCGCAAACACTTAACCTTGGCCCAAAACCCCACACCAAGCCCAACATCAAAAGCCAACCAAACCCACCAACCAAAGACCACACGCCCAAGCCTTGGCCCACACGCCCATGCCCACTTAAGACACATCAAAATTAATTAAATATATATTTAGCACATGTGTAATTAAATAAAACAAATAAAATCTAAATAATCACCTACCAAAATAATAAAAATACTTACACAAATTAAAGAAATTGCATGTCTAATTAAGATAAATCAAATATATTGTATTCCTAACTTAACAAATCTCATGCCTAAACAATACAAATCAAATATATTAGCTTCCTAATTTGAACCAATCTTGTCTCCAATCAATCTTAGGATTTTCTTATTTGACACTAAATCATATCCTAATTAAATGCACCAAATCCCTTCCTTGTCAAGCAAGGATAAACCCTTGCTCTTGTCTATATAAACAACCCAAAACCAAGACATCCCTCCCTTAGATTCACGCACAAAACAACAAGAAAACTCCTCCTCTCTCTCACGAAAATACAAAAACAACTCTCTTAGCTCTCTCCAATTCACGCCCAAGGCACACCCAAAACCTATCAAAATGTTTTGTGATTACCGCATACACCAAGCCCCAAAGACTTGAATTGCCGCATACACTACCCTTCTTTCCCTTCACTGTCGTGCATCACCACTAAACATAGCCCCCACTGCACGCCAAAACAGCCCCCTTCACAGCCCCAAAGCCACGCAAAACATCCCCAAACACAGCCCACACTACACGCCTGAAACACAACCCCAAAACGCCCACTGCACTGCTTCATAAACTGCAGCATATCACACCCCTGACCTGTCCAGTTTTGCAGCAATCTGACCCTTAAAACAGTCCAGAAAGCACCCTAAAACTGCACTAAAAACTGCACTTTTAATCCTTAAAAAACTGCACTAAAAACTGCACTTAAAGCCTTTAAAATCACCCAAAAAAGTAGCCTAAAACACCAAAAACAGTGACCAAAATACGGCAGCAAAACGGCAACAAAACAGCAGCAAAACAGAGTCAAAACAGTAGCTTGAGCAGCGAAACAGCGAGGTAAAACGCAAACCAGTGAACCAGAAAAATTGAGGAGCTTTAACCCTTCCGATCTCCGTGAAACACAAGTCCGAAAGTCGACGAAAAAGGTTAGACCTGAGGGTATTTTTCACATCCATTTTCAGTTGTATTTTTATTATTTATTGAGTTTCGTTTGCATGATTATTATGGAGTGATGCTTGTTGTCGCCTTTTAATAGATAAAAAAAATGCATGTATTGTGAAATGATGTATGTTGTGGCCGTTGAATAAAATGAAAAATTTGTCACCTCTCGTGGTATATAGGATGGAAACCCGGACATAAATTTCATAGCTGATTCCGAATGGACGGTAGTATGATCTGTACTCGGGATACAACTCCACGTACCACTTGTGTAAACGGTGCATGTTTCATTTTATGTTGTTTTGATTTTTTTATTATTCGCTACTTGATTTCCGCATGTTATTTGTTTATGTAATGATGTGATCGAGCGCATAGGCTTAGTAAGTTGGATTAAAGGTCCCCTATCTTGAGGGGTTAAAATCCTTTACCACGATGCTTTGCCATTCTAGTTGATGTATATTCGGTTGAATGTAAGATGTGTTCAATCGGGTATACGAAGTCTGATATTATTGTCTTTATTTTTTATATGCATTATGTGATCGAGCGCATGGGTTTAGTAAGTTGGATTAAAGGTCCCCTATTTTGAGGGGTTAAAACCCTTTACCACGATGCTTTGCCGCGTCGGTTGATGTATATTCGGTTGAATATAAGATGTGTTCAATCGGGTATACGAAGTCCGATATTATTGTCTTTATTTTTTATATGCATTATGTGATCGAGCGCATGGGCTTAGTAAGTTGGATTAAAGGTCCCCTATTTTGAGGGGTTAAAACCCTTTACCATGATGCTTTTCCGTGCCGGTTGATGTATATTCGGTTGAATGTAAGATGTGTTCAATCGGGTATACGATGTCCGATATTGTTGTCTTTATTTTTTATATGCATGATGTGATCGAGCGCATGGGCTTAGTAAGTTGGATTAAGGTCTCCTATTCTGAGGGGTTAAAATCATTTACCACGATGCTTTGCCACGCCGGTTGATGTATATTCGGTTGAATGTAAGATGTGTTCAATCGGGTATACGAAGTCTGATATTGTTGTCTTTATCTTTGTACGCATTGTAATGAAAAGTGCAATGGGCTTATGGTGTTGTACTAAAAGGTTCTCCATTTGGGGGAAGAAAAGCCTAAAAGGTTACCTTTACCACGATATTTGCCGCGTCTTTCTTCTATTGATTGCATCATCTATCCTTGTCTTGGCTTGATCTATTATCATTGTTGTACCCATGTCATGATAGCATTTAGGCATTATTTCTCGTGGTATATAGGATGGAAACCCGTACATAAATTTCATAGCCGATTCCGAATGGACGGTAGTACGATCTGTACTCGGGATACAATTCCATGTACCACTTGGAAAAAGGCCCACGCATGTGTTCGTGTCAATTCTAGATATCTTTTCTACATCACATCACGGCATGTCTATTTTAGCATATAGTTGTCTCTTTTTACCTTATGCATTTGTATTACCACTTTAGTTATCTATTTCCATTATGCGCTTAATTGTCTTTCCTTAATATGCATGCTTCTATGAATGTTATTTGTTTCCGCTTCTGTGTCTACCAATATGAAATTGTATGCTTTCCGTATGTCAATTTATCTTTTTGCATGAATTCAGACATAGATTATATGCCAGTGGGTTGTATGCAAATTTGGACATAGATTGTATGCAAATAGGTTGTGTGCAAATATGAAAATGTGTTATATGTAAACTTAGATATGAGCTTTGTACATATGCATGCGAACTTAGGAGTAAATTATCCTTGGAAATATGTTGCTTAGGCTTGGTTAGATTATTGCACAAATCATTTTATTACAAGTGGCATAAGGAAGGGATCATTCCGAACCCAACGGTTTGAGGTCTTCCCTTGCGAGGGGTGAGTGCGGCCTTAAATCTGTCCCGGTTCATACCGGGTGGCGACTCCATTATTTCTTTGGTTTAGTCCCCCGCGGGCTACTCCGTACTCCCAACCGGGCCACGAGCCCGGAACAGCATGCATCGCCCAATTTCTGTGTTCCCACAGTGACCAACAAATTTCACCGTCTTTGATGTATGACTTCGTATACATGGCTGGACGTATTTCACTTCCAACCAGGCATGTCGTGTCCGGAACTATAAAAATAAATAGGGTGCCCTCAGGTATTACCTTTCAAGTTTCTTTCTTGGAAGTGCGTTAAGCTGTCGCCGGAAGGATTGAACCTTGCTGTTTTCTGGTTTGTTGGTTCGCTGTTTCACTATTTCTGCTCATTATTTCACTGTTTCTACTTCGTTGTTTTTGTGCTTCTGGTTCACAGTTTTGCTGGTAGTTTCAGCTGCTGTTTTTTGGTTATTTTTGCTGCTGTTTTTGGTGAGTTAGAGGACTGTTTTGGGTTATTTTTGCTGCTGGATTTGGTGGTTGTATAAGGACTATTTTGGGGTTATTTTTACTGCTGTTTCGCGTCCAGATCTCGTTGTTTCTGGTTCACAACTGGCTGTTTCTACTTCTGATTACTGGTTTCACGCCACTGGTCCCCTGGTTATTTTTTTGTTGTTTTTCTTGTTTTCGGTGTTGGTCCTTTGGTTGTTCTCATGATGCTCTCTTCTTTTTTCGTTGTTTTCTTCTTTTCCCACGTTGCTCTCTTCTTTTTTCGTTGCTTTGGTTTCCTTTGTCTTTTTCCTTATATTTTTTTGTTATTTGTTTTACTGCTTCTTTTCTCACGCCCATATATAGGTTTGTTTTTGTAGTTCATGTCCAAGCTTGAAAGGGAAAAAGAGAAGCCTAGGTTTTCTTGGTTTGTGTTTGCCGTGTGAGGTTGAGAGACCCTAGGGTTTGGTTTTGTTGTCTTTTTATAATGCCAAGGGATCTCCTAATCTTGGAAATAAAATCAAGCAAATTTGGGAGATATATTCTCAATTATTTGGGGAACACAATCTCAAAATTTTGGTGGGGATGGGATTTCAAATCTTATTAAATTGAGAGGTGATTTTGAGGGGATTTTAACATGTGTTTTGCATGGGAAGTTTTATTTGGGAAAGTCATGGGCGTGTGGGCTTGGTGTGGTGGGTCATTGGCGTGTGGATGGATGGGTTGTATGGGCTTTGGGCTGAGGGGGTTGCATGGGTCGAGGCTATGGTTTGAAACAGCGGCTGAATGAGTGAATCTCAGGTGGGCTAGTGAGTCTGAATCCAGTGAGGTGCTAACTTTGGAGGTTTCCCTTACGGCATTCGTTTCCTGCGATTTCTGTAACTTTTCAGATAGTGCCTCCATACGAGGCTCATCATTGGGCTTATGCAAAAATACAGTGTCTACACATGCGTCACTGCTAACATGCGCATGCCACATGTCAACTGAATGGGTTTTACAGCGGAAATCCGGTAACGCAACGGAATAGTGGAAAATCAAAATTTTCCGATTTCAAAACTTTTTCTTGGATAAATTAAATAAACTTATTTATTTAATTACCCAATTATCAAATTATGAAATATTACACAAGAAATCAAATTTTTGTGTAATTACCAAATTGCCCCAAAACTTTGCATTTTGTTCATTTTAGTCCTAAATTGTTCAAAATAATTTTGGATGATTCTAAATCATTACTAAGATGATTCCAACATGTCATACATATAAAAATTCAAAATGCAACATGAAACCCCAAAAATCTTGCCCAAGGCCGAGAGCCTCCAAGCATGACCAAGATGTGCATTTTGCACTTTATATGTTCAAAACACATTAAAATGAAATCCAATCAACCCAATATTCTACAGAGGTACACTTTGACGCTTTGTAACATACCTAAATCATTCCCAATGATTAGGATGTCATCAACATATAGGACTAAAAATACGACCATGCTCCCACTGGCCTTCTGATACACACAAGATTCTTCTGAATTCTTGAGAAAACCAGACGATCTAATGATCTCGTCGAATCAAAGATTCCAACTTCGTGAAGTTTGTTTAAGTCAATAAATGGACTTCTTAAGCATACATACCATACCTGAGTTTTCACTGGATGCAATACCTTCCGGCTGTTCCATATAGATACCTTCATCAAGAAATCCATTTAGAAAAGCCGTTTTGATATGCACCTATACAAAGTAAAATCCTAATAGACTTAAGAATGGCTACTGGTGAAAACGTTTCATCGTAGTCAACGCCGGGTCTCTGCGTGTAACCTTTTGCTACCAGTCGGACCTTGTAAGTTTCAACCTTACCGTCTTCCTCTTGTAAACCCATTTACAACCGATAGGAACAATTCCTTCAGGAAGCGAAACCAAGCCCCAAACTTGATTCTCATTCATTGAGTCTATCTCGAATTTCATGGCACTTTGCCATTTCACGGATTCGATGTCCAACATCTATTCTCTATAGGTAAAAGGATCTGTCTCTTCAACTAAGAGAATATCTAGACTCTTTTCTTGTATCAAATACAAGCGCTCAAGAGGTCTAAATACCCTTTCTGACCTACGGAGTGTGTGTGTTGAAGGTCCTTCATCTACTTGAACTTCAGGTTCCTCCGTTGGTTCGTTGTTTTCAAGTTGGACTTCATCAAGTTCAACCTGTCTATGATTACCACCTTCTGACAAAAATTATAATTCGAGAAATCTTACGAAGCGAGCTACGAACACATTTCGATGCTCCGTATCATAGAACAAATATCCCTTCGTATTTGAAAGATATTCGACAAACCTAAACTTTTTCCCTCGAGGCGAAAGCTTATCTTACTGAGTCACCCTGACATAGGCAAGACAACCCCAAACCTTAATGTAACTAAGATTTGGTCTCCTACCGAACCATATCTCATACGGAGTCGTAGGAACAGCTTTTGAAGGAATCTTATTCAAAAGATGTGCAGCTATTAAAAGAGAGTAGCCCCATAAGAAATAAGGCAAATCTGTGAAACTCAACATCGATCGGACCATATCCAATAAAGTCCGATTTCTCCTCTCAGATACTCCATTGTGTTGCGGAGTACCAGAAGGAGTATATTGAGCGAGAATCCCATTCTCCTTCATATAATCAATGAACTCACCACCCATATATTCTCTGCCTCGATCAGATGGAAAGACATTTAATATATTGACCAGTTTGTTTTTCTACTTCATTTCAAAACTCTTTGAACTTTTCAAAGGTTTCCGATTTATGTCGCATCAAATAGACATAATCGTACCGTGACAGATCATCGGTAAAGGTAACGAAGTACGAATAACCACTGTGAGCAGTCTAATTTAGTGGACCACATACATCAGAATGTACGAGTTCCAGTAAGTTAGTGGCACGATGTCCAACACCTGAAAATGGGGCTTTGGTCATCTTACCCTGAATACACGATTCACAAGTTGGATATGATTCAATGGTGAGATCAGGTATCAAACATCCCTAACCAATTGGGTAAGGCGTTTAACGCCTATATGACATAGCCGCATATTCCAAAGCTCAGTATTATTAACAACAGGTAAACTACATTTATTAACTCTAGTATTTAAAATATCCTTTGAAGTTTGCAATGTATAATGACCATGGTTATTTGGATAAAAAAGGATCTGAATATTACTTTTATCATATAAATACAAAGAACAGTTCTTACTATTGATACGATAACCTTCTATATCAAATACAAAAATAGATATAATATTAGCTACACGTTCAGGTACAAAATAACAGTCATTTAACAAAAGTGTCCCATTCGGCAAAGGGATCCCACATACTCCCACTGCAACTGCATCCGATGAGTCTCCACTCCCGAATCAAAACTGCATCTCTCCAGGCTTCAGTTTCCTACTTTCCTTCAGCACCTGCAACGAATATCAAATGTGAATGGGACAAGCAGAATCTAAAATCCTGGTGGAAGTAACACCGCTTCACAAGCCAAAGATATATCAATAACTGGAAAAAAATAATGTACATGATGTAGATGCTCTCTCCTTCCTCAGCTGGGGAATATAGTCAGGACATTTCATTTTCCAGTGCCCGACTTTGCTGCAGTGATGGCACTTGTCGTCAGAAGCCCTCTTGGGATTTGCTATCTTTGCCTGTGGTTGAAGACTAAAACCCTTCTTCTTCCCTTTCTTCTTCTTTCCCTTTGACCATGTATGGGAAGAACTAGAAAGTGAAGTAGGTCTCGGAAGGTGAGTCGGTACTCCCTTCTTGAGGTCCTCTTCCGCCGTGAGCAACATCCTATGCAGCTCTTGGTAGAATGGTAGGTACAGATAATCCCGTTCATGTTGAAGTACATCACGGATTGGCAATAAGAAGCTGTGAGTGAACCAAGAATGAAACTCCTACCGAGAATGTCATTCGAAATGAGATTATATTGCCTCAATTGATCGATCAAATCGATCATATGAAGAACATGCGGGCTAAAGCTAGGCCCCTCATCCAATCGAGCATGGAATAGTTCCATTGTGACCTTGTGAACAACAACTTGTTCTTGGTTCTCAAACGATTGTCTTAATCGTGTTATCATACTATACGTATCTCACATGCCATAGTATTGTTTCTTGAGTCCCGGTGAAAGCAAACTTAAAATGTATGATTTAACTTTTAAATCATCATTCTTCTATCCTTGGAAGACTTTGCGTTCTTCCTGTGTAGCGTCCTCTGCCACAGCAAGGGGAAGTGGACCCTCAAGAACATATCACAACTTCTCAGAATCGAGGACAATCCTCAAATCCAAATCCCAATCGGCGAAGTTCTCAGCGCCCTTGAGTTGTTCACATCAAGCATACCCGCAAACTGATTAGTGGATGGTACCGCCATCACAAATCTATCATATAGATCATGAAAAACGGTTAACAGAAATAAAGCAGTTTCATATAATATCATAAGCATAAACTAGATCATGGATTTTTAATCTAAAAATGCCCCTCCCACTAAATCATGCAATACTGTAATCCCCAAACAAAATACAAAGATTTAATAATTCAATTAAATTGAAATAGTGAAAAGTGGATCCCATGAATATATTTCAGCTCACAGCAGAGGCACTGTCTCGCCTATGTATATTCATCGGGTAAATAACTCATTTGTCAATCACTCACTAGTGACTCCTGGCTTTCCGGTCATGGTCATTTCTCGTTGTGACTGCTAAGGCAGGCCCACAAGGAGATGTACCAAGGTTAAACTCGTCTATGATAAACTCAAGCTATTTGCGTAACCCTGACAGCTAGGGCACGTTCAGGATTCCGCTTTCATTTGAATTTATTTAGTATCTAATATACATCCGGCATAAATAAATCTCTATCGGCTACACCCTCATAGTAGAGGCACGGTCTCAGATGTAGTCACAGAGAAATATTCATAAACCGTATTGACAAGACGGACCATATAACATGCATCAAATACATAATTACATTTAAACCTTATTAATTAGGGATTTTCCGCTAAGTGTCATACACCATAAATCTAATCAAATTAGAATAAAACATGAATGTATACAGTTAAGAAAACATGATTAAACATTGATTATAATTTGGATCAATTTGTTCAAAACACATCAAGATCAAATCCAATCAATCCCAAATTTTACATACATCAAATATACATCAAGTTATATCATATATATGAAAATCCCCAAAATTTGAATTGGTTAAGAACCCTAATTTCAAAAATTACTCAAATGAGCAATTTACATTAAATTGACAAAATTCAATACATTAATCTTCCAATTACCACACCAATCAAGTCTTACCATCATGAAATTAATCGAGAACAATTCTAGGTTAATTAAAAATGGCTAATTAACTCTAGAATGGAAACTTTAATTTTTCAATTAATTTATTAAGCTTAATTACACTAATAAGTAAATAAATTAATTATACATCCATAACATCCTCAAAAAAGCAACAAATAAATTCAATTACAAACTTAAGAGTAGAGAGATTAATCATAGCAACACAATTGAAGATAAGGTTAATGGAAACAATTTAATCTTGAAAAAAATGGAAGAATACTTATAATTTTCCAAAATAAGATTTCTTCTTTTGATTTTCTTTCAAAACCTCTCAACTCACTTTGTAAACTTTTTGTTGAAATTGTCTAAGTGTTGGAAAAATGAAAACAAACCAATTTTGTATATTTTTCAACATTGCCGATTTCCAACAAAAAAATAAATATCTAATACTTAAATTTTGTTTGATTTTAATTGGCCCACATTTAGCTAAATTAAAGTAATACTTTAACTTTAATAAAGTTATCAAAAATATGTTCCAATAATAACATGCCATTTCCAACTTAATCATTAAAAAGATATTTAATTTATTAATATATTTAATTATTTAATTGTTAAATAATAAATAATAAAAATAAAAATAAATATCTTAAATATCTTAAATATATGTATTATATTTACATTAAATATCTCAAATACATATAATCATGATATATGTTAAATATCACAAATTGATATTTAATTAATGTGTATTTAATAATATCAAATATTAAATACAAATACACATTAAATCGGAAATGACCTTTAGGTCCCGATTGCATGTATTTTTTCGTTTAACCATTAAACGAGTCATAAATAATCAGTATTATCCATAACAGTTGCCGTAGTGCTCTACGAGTATATTTCAATAGTGAGACTCTCTAGATTCAGGTATATCCGTCACGAAATCAAATTTCGTGTCCATAATTCACCCACCCGTAAATTATGACGAACACGGATAAACTCTCTGAATCATAAAGGTCGAGGTCAGTGCATACGTATAATCCATCCGTCACAGGTATCCGGATTATTCCAGAGATATAGATACAAACGTCAAATCTCTATAGAATAATCACGTCGACGTTTCTATTAGCAATCCCTCAAATAACACTTAGAACTTATTTCTACAGTGTACCACGGGCCTATGGATTTAACAGATTGCTAATTTCATATTGCATACCTATGCTCTGCACACAGAGATGACGGATCCAACGAACAGGCAGAGGTATAATCTAAATAGATCGGTGACGTGACTACCATCTAAGTGTGGAGGATAACTCAGATATCCACAGTGGTATCTCAAGTCAAAGAATCACTATGCTCACTCAACCCGAGAAGATTTTTATTGACGTTGCTGTAGCATCTATTTAGAATCTTCGATGAGTTATTCAGTATTTATCCACTATAAACACCTACACGTCTATACGAGTCTCTAAGACTCATGGTTCACTGAGAAACCATCGGAATCCAAGATTCTTATATACGACATGTACCGGTCTCAACGAGTTTACTTTACTGACCAAGTAGTATAAACCTTGACCGGGAACATTATAAGAATGACAACGTCATGATATTGTTGGGGTTTTGGGAGATAGGCATGGTGGAAGCGCGGTTCGGGCTGTTGGACAATTATGAACCATAACATCACTATTTGTACAGATCATAGTGTTGTTGTACAAATTAACTATGTGACAAAGGAGATTGCACTCTTATCATTTGTGATTAGATCACCTAGATATATAAATGATGAGAGGTCCCTATGATTTGTTCCTGGACAGAGAATGATATGAGACAGTATCAGTCCACGAAGGATAAATCATTAAATATCCCTAGTCAGAGTATTATCGAGATTGGACATCGAAAAAATACGTAAAAGACTAGTATTGCACTTGTGCGCGTTTGTCAGGGCACAACGGCATAGTTCTCATATATTTGGGTATAGGATACTCATGCAAGTGTAATAGGAGGTTGTGTTTTACCGATGGTACGGGAAATAGCTTCGCTCTGGATAGACCCCCCCGTGGAATCCCATTGGTAGTATGACAATGTGTCTATGGGAGTCTGTAATCAGGGTAGGTGTATTTAGTCTTAACCTGATACTTGCATCGCTAATACATACGACAATCAATATACTTTAGTTGAGGTCGTCCAGGGCTTTAACCGGTTCTGTGTACGCCGATACTGGGTATATTGGGAATCGTAGTGTGTTGGGTGTGATGCCAAGACGGAAGTATCACTCCAGTCATAGTGGAGATGATGGTCACGTAGGATACGTAACTCGTTCTCTTAAATGCTCGAGCTATCGGGATATTATGACTAGGTCATGTATATCCGATTATAGAGACTAGTTACCAGACATCCGATATGTGCTTCGTACGGGGCAGACACAATTCCAGCCCCAGGCCTTGCACGTGATCATCCGATACTGGACAAAAATACGCAATACTTCGGTATACTACGCTTGATATAGATCACATATTCCTATAAGGATATTTCCGGAGAATTGGGTAGGCAAGACGCTTTGCTAGAAGCAAACCTTGTCTTGTAAATCGGTATAAACGTAGTACGAGGTACTTACGTGTTCGGACAGTCCGATGACCGTATTTACTGCCAACATATCCGGGGATCTCATGGGTCGCTTCCCGAAGATTCACCGATGACGTATAACTCGCACTATAATTAATCTGGGATTAATTAGAAGAGAGAGAAAATTAATTTGGGATTAATTACGGAGATATTTTATCTGAGATAAAATATTAATTAAAGAGAGAGAACGATTAATTTGGAATTAATCGATAAAATAATATATTCGATATATTATGTGAAATTATATTTCGATGCGAAATTGAAATTGGATTTTAATTCGGCAAATGAATTAATTTAGAATTAATTCTTTAGCGACATGAATAGTGATTTCGCTAGGCGTAATCATTTAATTACGACGCGACGGAAAATTCGTTAATTTGGAATTAGCGAACCCGAGCCCGATAGTGATTGCGAGCGCATTCGCATTTCGAATTCGAACGCGGCACGCAAGTCACATCAAGCGTCAAATCGCTAGTCGCATCAATTGTCAAATCACTTGTGACTTTTAGTGATGTGACATGACATGTTGTCACTTTATTAAAGTGAATAGATGTGATGTGAATAGTGATGTGAAATGATGGAAAGCTTTATTGCTTTTTACTTTTTGACTTTTGAATTAAAGTAATATATATGTTTTATTTAATTTACTTGGTAAATGTAATAAATATATATATTAAAGCTTTATCTTCTCTCTCTCTAATTTAGGGCATACGGTTTTGAGGAAACATATTTTTCCCTCCCTTTTCTCTTCTTCCTATCACGGCTTGGAGCCATTTCTTCTCCATTTTGGTTCGATCAAAAACAAGGAAGAAGATCAAGTGCTAGCACACATATGAGTTGATATAAAGGTGATAGGGAAGTGTTCTTGTGAGCATGGAACCATCTTTTGAAGCTTGAAGCTTGGAGCTTCCATGAAGTCTTCAATGGCCGAAAATTAGAGGATTTTCACAGCCCAAAAAAGTGCAGTCCAGCAGCTCCAAGGAGGCCAAAACCGAGCTTCAACATGGAGGAAAATGGGTCTTGTTCTTCTTAGCATCAAACCATTCAATGTGAGTATGTATTCCGCCTTACTCCTTGAAGTATTCATACGTTTTTCTTGCTGATTTCATGATCTTAGGACCTAATTAGAAACCAACAATGGTATCTATGAGCTTTGATCAATCATGAAAAAGTTAGGGTTAAAATTGGGTAAACTCAATTTTAGCATCAAATGGTTAAATTGTTTGATATAGTATGCTTGAATGAGGTTGAATTGATGTTGTGCATGATCAATTTCAAGAAATTTGGTTGGATCCATTTTTCCCCAAATTTTGGGCATGGCAAATTGGGTAAAATCAATTGAAGCATGATTTTTGAATTGATTGATTAAGTAGGCTTAAATGTTGTTGAATTAATGATTGATTGGATCAATTTGAAGAAATTGTGTTTGGAACAGTTTCCCCAATTCTTTATGTTGGCCTAAAGTGACAATTTGGGTAAACTTGATTTTGAGCATATTTTGTGAAATTGGATGAATGAGAATGCTTAAAGTATGTTTAATTTAAGATTGATTGGATCAATTTGTTGAAATTGCGTTTGGAATAAATTTCCCCAAATTGCTTATGTTGGCGAAAATTGAGACCCTAATAGCTTGGTGAATTTTGTTTGTTTGATCTTGGATGACTTGAAACAAGTGGGTAATGTTAATTTGAAGTTCAATTGGATTGAATTTTGATTTGGAATAATTTTCCCCAAATTAAAGTAGGCTTGGCCGAATTCAATTGGATATGAAATTCATTGTGTTTTTTGTATTTTGATTCATTGGATGAGTTTAATTGATTTGGGAAATGATGATTATGGATTCAATTTGATTGAAACCGAATCGGATTGAAAAACCCCTAATTGCCGAGACTTTAAGCATGTAAATTGGTTTGATTTTGATAAATTGTGTTGGACACTATTTATGTAGAAATGCATGATTAAGTATGCTAATTGATGTTTTAGAAATATTAATTGGGTGGTTAATTGTGTATTACACTTAGGTTAATTAATTATGGAATTTAGATTTTATAAGTTATTAATTGGGCTGTGTTTTGGGAAATTGGGCCTTATATGTTTTATTGGGCTTTTGGACTTGGTTATACCAAGTTAAGTTTAGGCCAATTTGGTTGGATCCAATTGGGCCCAAAACCGCATCCATAAAGTCCAATTATGACTTAATGGACCTTAATTATTTAATTGGGCCTAATGGGCCAAAATTAAATTAAAGGCTTATGGGGTAACTCCCGGATTGGATTTTGGTTATTCGATTTGACCCGAGTTGACCAAAAGTCCACGCCTTAAGAAATTCATTAAAAGCCCATTAAACTTTAATTAAATAAACATTAGATGTTTATCGGGCTTTGAGACCCGTTACGATTAAATTTGGAATTTAAATCGTAAAGGTTCGTTAATAAAAGTGTAATATCTAATTTGGAATTAAATAGTGAATTAGAATTAAATGCGTATTAAATTGGATTTAATTATATAGTTTAATTTAATTCGAGAATTCGTACTTTGAGTACTTATTCGTAAAACGAGTTTGACTCGAGCAAAAATCAAATCGTTGTTTGAACATTGGATGATCACTAATTATCAGATTAATTAATTGGATTAGATTGATTGATAACATGCTTGTATGAATACATGGTTGTGATGCATGAATAATGTATATCAGATGGATATTAGTCGGGTGGGGCATTTTTGGATATTATATAATAAATTTGATTTATTAATTGGACCTGCGTGTCCAGCCTTATCACCTCTATACTCTTTGTATTCACTTCTCACCTATTCCCCTCAATGTAAATGAGGTTTCTTTAGAAGTGTAGTGTAACGGGTAGAAGTAATACATGTGCTAGCTTTGGAGAGAGAAAATGAGAGATTTGATCTAGGATCAATGTAAAGTATCCATCCGCATATCATTATTATTTTATTTCATATGCGCTTTATTATGTGTTTAGAATGCATGTTTAAGGGTGTATGATGATGAGACCTTAACAAAGATAATAAATTGCTTGCCAATTTGCACGCGAAAAACCCTCGTTCAATATTAAGCGTCTTTCCTTCCATTGAGTGATTCTCACTCAAGATCCGAGATGGCATTGGTTTGTTGGCCAAAGTCAAGGCCTTTGTCTGTCGAAGATGTTTTTGAATCACGAAGGCTTTGTTCCATATCGGTGTCAAGTCCAAGTTGTGGTTTGTTGGCCAAAGTCAAGACCACTTCTTGTCCATCGACATTGATTACGAAGCTTTCTATGGTCAATGGGTCGCGCTTGACTGGGATCGCTAAGTTTGTTGTGCCAAAGCCAAGGCTTAGATGATTTAGAGGAAAAAG
Source organism: Zanthoxylum bungeanum (assembly GCA_019454045.1). Lineage (NCBI taxonomy): Eukaryota > Viridiplantae > Streptophyta > Magnoliopsida > Sapindales > Rutaceae > Zanthoxylum > Zanthoxylum bungeanum. The sequence continues at coordinate 24,333 of SKCR01034369.1, forward strand.
GTTAGGTAATACATTAGATGTATTGGCATATATAAGATATATGTTTCAGACTTGGATGTCTCCCTACCGGATCTAGGAATTGGATGGGATCCAATTGATCTTAGAGATCTACATAGTTAATTATCATACAATTTGTTGGCCAAAGTCAAGATTGTGTGATATTTAACGGGATCCTAGCCCACTAGGAAACACGGTTTCCCGAGTACTCGACAGAGGGTTAGAGGCTCGTCGAAAAATAGTGGAAGGCAAGAATTGAATTTGCAATACTCGTTCAATTACTCGCCATACGCGCTCAATAGTTGGACTAATATTTAAATTGTTGTTTTAATTAACAGTTGGACTGTATTATAGTTGATTATATATAATTGGATTATATTAATCAATATATTTGAATTAATTGATTTCAATTTACAGTTGATTTTATAGTTGGACTATAGTAATCAATGTAATTGAGGTTAATTAATTTAGATTATATTTGATTATAAAGTTGGACTATTATAATCATTATAATAAATAGTACCACAAATCGTTGATTAAATAGTTGGACTATTAGAATCAAGATATAAAAATGAAAGATTAGTGTTTAAGATATAATCCTGGGTGAAAATGTATTTAGACGACTATAATTTTCAAATTGGGAATAAAGTTTCAGGATGGTCCTGGAAAATAACAAGTTACTTTATTTGATAAAATAACATATTATGCCTAAGCCCGGAGTTAAGCAAATAGTAGAGCATAATCTTTGGAAGATCTTGTGATGATAACTTAAGTGTTTAATCCATTAAGCTTGTAGAGTAGACTCCTTAATTTCTGAATCAGAACCAATGATTAGATCCTTAAAGTATGATAATGAAATTGAAGGATTTTCATAAATCTATACTTAGATTTTAAGAAGGCTTTGACTTCAAAAATGTTTGTCATAAATATGTTCACAACTAGTATTAAAATTAGATTTTAGATACTTAGTGTGGTACATAAATATGTAATGATGTTCAGAATCTGCTATGAGCAGGATACTGACTTCTATTGAGATTTATTTGCGAATTGGAAACGGGACGAAAGTCGCTGTTTTAACCGTAGATACCTGAATTTAGGAACTACCTTCGGGTTTAGTACTTAAATTAAGGAACTATTATAATGTAACTAGTTTGACTAGATACATTATCTCTATATCAGTGTTTAACCCTGCGGGTGAACCTTTATATTCTAGAACACTAAAGTGTTTTATTGTATAAAGATGATATTGAGATAAACACATTAGATGTGGATAACAGAATTTGTATTTTGAATATAAATATCTCAAATATATAACATGACAAATAAATAGCTCAAACTGATTTGATCAGTTAAGAAGCTTAATTATGGCATAGTTGTCAGGGACACTATTAACAAGAATCGTATATCCGCACTTTTGAAGAGTGGGTACCAGGACTGATTTGATTCAATTCAAATAAGTCTACGAATCTAGTCTATTTGGGCAAAGTGCCTAAAACGCTATTTACTTGGTAAAAGTGTAAATGCCATCGATCTGTTAGCCCTACTTCATAGTGAAGCAAGTGGGCCTATGTCTAGCTAGGCTAGATATGGATATGAATATTTCGTGACCTGTACGGATGTGGCATCGCGTATGGTTATGTGTTTCTTTTGAAGAACACAAATCGGAAACTTTCACAGTTTCGACACGAAATAGACAAACAGATCAGCTAAAGTATTAAACCATCACGGTAAGACCGTAATGGAAAATACTTAAGCAATAAGTCTCTCATATACTTGAAAGAGTATATTATTCTTTCAATAAGGACTCCTCCTCCGGAACACGTCAGTTTGACGGTGTCCGAACGGATTAACCGAATTTTGTTAGACATGATAAGGTTAATCAAGAGTCGCTCTGAGCTACCATTTCCTTCAACGGATAAGCTTTAAACAGTGCAAGAACTTATTTTGAATAAGGTTCCATAATAATCTATTTGACAGATATCATATTAGATATAAACGGGAAAGAAACTGGGTTTCACATTCCTGAATATTTGGGTATGCCAGGCATATGTTTGGATGATACCAAACTAAAACCCAAATAGGATAAGTGCCAATTGTAGGTCATCCTAGGGATACCATAAGTATTGTACTTATACATCTCACAAGAGAATAATTAGATTGTTGCTCACCATGCGATTTTCCTAAGAGGAATACCGATATGCAGTGGTAAGTGGGAGGATAATATAACTCGATGAAAATCGGAGTAATACTGTTCAAGGCACCGAATCTTAATGGAACATAAATAGTTCATCATGGATGAAACTATACCATTACTCTTCGAATACACAAGAACCGTGTAGGTCGGATAGAGTCAGAAAACAACCTGGGGTATGGGTTTCTGATCTCGCCTCATAAAGATGTCTATCTTATTGAGGAATATCAACTTACTACGTATGAGGAAGTGATACAAGGTATCAACTCCCTAATTATGGCAAAGTGCCATGAATCCGAATTGGATTCCATGTATATCAACTATGTTTTGATACTAGTTGATGTACCGCAAGGCATTGTGCCTATTGGTACTATAAGTCTTCAAGGAAGACATACATGGATGACAACATACCAACGTACTAAGCTAGGCTTGTAGCGAAAAGGTAGAGTTATCAACATTGTGTTGATTGCGACGAAACCTTTTACCTGTTACCACGGTAAATCCGTTTGGATAATGCTTGCTGATGCTGCATGTTTCATTCATGAAATGTGGCAGCTTAATGCCAAAACCGCTTTCCTTAACGGAAACCTTTCGGAGGATGTTTACAATATCCTGTCGGTTTTGTCGAACCATAACAAGCAAACTAGGTTTGTAGGTTATTCGATCCATAGATGGATTGAAGCAAGCATTGAGTGCTTAGAATTATCTTTTTGATGTAATCATAATGGTGTATGATTTAATTCAAAAACGAAAATAATTCTTGTGTATATAAGGAGGTTAGTGGGAGCGCACTGACAGTGAATGTCCTGAATGATGATGATATATCATTTCTTGGAATGATATTCCCATAAAATAATCGGTGAAAGCTTGACTTTCATGATAACGACTATGAGTCGTAGCAACGGTATAATAAAAACGTAGAAAAACGGTACAGTGAACTGGAATCTTCCAAGCAAGATACTGTTACCGAATAAACAACAAATACGGATTATTGCTGCAGCTGAGGCAGCAATAGAAGTCTTCTGGGGTCGATAATATCTAATTGGATTAGATATAATTCTGTTAGCAGCTGAGCTAGGCGTCAGCACAGGCTAAAGAATTAATGGTCTCATCAACGATCCAGATACATACTTCGATATTCATCTGATTCGTTCAGATCATACATCGTGGCGATGTGATGATTGAATAAATCGCATCAAGATGATATTCATACAAATCCGCTGACGAAAACCTTTTCTCAACAGTTTGAGCCAACCGTACATAGTTTGGGTGTTAGAGACTCGAGTGACTGGCTATAGGCCAAGTGGGAGATTGTTGGACAATTATGACCTATAGCGTCACTATTTGTACAGATCATAATGTTTTTGTACAAATTAACTATATGACAAAGGAGATTGCACTCTTATCATTTGTGATTAGATCACCTAGATATATAAGATGAGAGGTCCATATGATTTGTTCCTGGACAGAGAATGATATGAGACAGTATCAGTCCACGAAGGATAAATCATTAAATATCCCTAGTCAGAGTATTATCGAGATTGGACATCGATAAATACGTAAAAGACTAGTATTGCACTTGTGCGCGTTTGTGAGGGCACAACGGCATAGTTCTCATATATTTGGGTATAGGATACTCATGCAAGTGTAATAGGAGGTTGTGTTTTACCGATGGTATGGGAAATAGCTTCGCTCTGGATAGACCCCCCCGCGGAATCCCATTGGTAGTATGACTATGTGTCTATGAGAGTCTGCAATCAGGGTAGGTGTATTTAGTCTTAACCTGATACTTGCACTGCTAATACATACGACAATCAATATACTTTAGTTGAGGTCGTCCAGGGCTTTAACCGGTTCTGTGTACGTCGATACTGGGTATATTGGGAATCGTAGTGTGTTGGGTGTGATGTCAAGACGGAAGTATCACTCCAGTCATAGTGGAGATGATGGTCATATAGGATACGGAACTCGTTCTCTTAAATGCTCGAGCTATCGGGATATTATTACTAGGTCATGTATATCCGATTATAGAGACTAGTTACCAGACATCCGATATGTGCTTCGTACGGGGCAGACACAATTCCAGCCCCAGACCTTGCACGTGATCATCCGATACTGGACAGAAATACGCAATACTTCGGTATACTACGCTTGATATAGATCACATATTCCTATAAGGATATTTCCGGAGAATTGGGTAGGCATGACGCTTTGCTAGAAGCCAACCTTGTCTTGTAAATCGGTATAAACGTAGTACGAGGTACTTACGTATTCGAACAGTCCGACGACCGTATTTACTGCCAACATATCTAGGGATCTCATGGGTCGCTTCCCGAAGATTCACCGATGACGTATAACTCGCACTATAATTAATCTGGATTAATTAGAAGAGAGAGAAAATTAATATGGGATTAATTACGGAGATATTTTATCTGAGATAAAATATTAATTAAAGAGAGAGAACGATTAATTTGGAATTAATCGATAAAATAATATATTCGATATATTATGTGAAATTATATTTCGACGCGAAATTAAAATTGGATTTTAATTCGGGCAAACGAATTAATTTAGAATTAATTCATTAGCGACGTGAATAGTGATTTCGCTAGGCGTAATCATTTAATTATGATGCGACGAAAATTCGTTTATTTGGAATTAGCGAACCCGAGCCCGAGAGTGATTGCGAGCGCATTCGCATTTCGAATTCGAACGCGGCACGCAAGTCACATCAAGCGTCAAATCGCTAGTCGCATCAATTGCCAAATCACTTGTCACTTTGAGTGATGTTACATGACATGTTGTCACTTTATTAAAGTGAATAGATGTGATGTGAATAGTGATGTGAAATGATGGAAAGCTTTATTGCTTTTTACTTTTTGACTTTTGAATTAAAGTAATATATATGTTTGATTTAATTTACTTAGTAAATGTAATAAATATATATATTAAAGCTTTATCTTCTCTCTCTCTAATTTAGGGCATACGGTTTTGAGGAAACCTATTTTTCCCTCCATTTTCTCTTCTTCCTCTCACGGCTTGGAGCCACTTCTTCTCTTCATTTTGGTTCGATCAAAAACAAGGAAGAAGATCAAGTGCTAGCACACATATGAGTTGATACAAAGGAGATAGGGAAATGTTCTTGTGAGCATGGAACCATCTTTTGAAGCTTGAAGCTCGGAGCTTCCATGGAGTCTTCAATGGCCGAAAATTAGAGGATTTTCACAGCCCAAAAACGTGCAGTCCAGCAGCTCCAAGGAGGCCAAAACCGAGCTTCAACATGGAGGAAAATAGGTATTGTTCTTCCTAGCATCAAACCATTCAATGTGAGTATGTATTCCGCCTTACTCCTTGAAGTATTCATGCGTTTTTCTTGCTTGATTTCATGATCTTGGGACCTAATTAGAAACCAACACGGGCGAGATCGTAATTTAAAATTTTTTCAAATTACCGAATAAATGATTCAATATCTAATATGAATAATTTATTCATATTTCACCTAAACCTATTTATTCAATATCAAATATCAACATAAATAAGGTTGAAACGTCGCGAAACTTTTACGAAAGCCGTTTTTATGCAAAATGACGCAAAACATATTTTTGACCGAACCGACCACCCGACACTTATGGGGACGGCCCAGGTCAGCCCTAATATTGTTAGGTCAATTCATGGGCTGCCCGAACAGTGACGAATTCACTGATTGGACAGCCGTCACCCAGTTGACTCAAAAGTCACCCGATAACTCTGTTTTTGGGCGTTTTCGCTTATTTCAACTCCGAAACACTTTCCGGCAATTGTTCCAACTCCCAAAACACATCTATTACATTCATAACACATCAAATGCATCAAAAAATTTCCAATTTAATTACAACTGATCCAGAACCGAAATTTAACAATTTTCATGCTTTAAATCCAAATTTTCAAGATTAATCTAATTAATCAAGACACCAACTAAAGTCACCACATATGAATAACCCAAGATCAATTATAGGTTCCAAAACTGTGGTCATAACACTCTAGAATAGCAACTCATCATCAAATTAAAAATTTGGATACAAATTACAATAATTCTATCCAGCTACACTTCACACACGCCTATAAGCTTCCAATTCATCATCCAACATCAAGAGCTCCAAATTATAAGAAAATGAAGAAACCCTAGAATCCATCTAGCTTAACCAAGAACATAAAAACAAACTTTCAAGCTTAGAGATATTGAATATTACCTTAATTCTGCAATTTCCTAAAGCTTTGTTTTTTATTTTTCTTCCTTTTTCTTTGTGAATCACCAAACTAATTTGAGAGAGGCTTCTTGGTTGATGTTTTCAGTCATGAAGGAGAATGAAGAAGAAAATAAAATTTCCCTTTTTATAATCCAAGATGACCGACTCTCTCAATGGTATATTGGGGATTTTGTAACTTAATCAAATCAAATTAAAATAAGCTTTATACTAACCAATCAAAATTGGACAAATAAAGTTTAATTTAAATCATGCCAAGTAGACCAATAATAATTGGACAAATTCCATAACATTTCTGGAAAAAGTTTATTAATTAATAATTCAAATATTAATAATTAAATATCCAAATAATTAATTAATGTAATTATCATTATATATGTATTTTTATTTACAATAAATAACAAATACATATATTTATGGCATGTGTCAAAATCTCATTTGATGAATTATTAATGTCTATCTAATCGTATTATGTATCAAATAAAAATACACAAGAATTACGATTGACAAAATTGCCTCTATGCATGTGTTATAGTTTAACCGATTAAACGATCCGAATTAACTCACTTAATCCGGTGAAGTATTATGAATAATCTGTATTATTCATATTGAGTTTCCCAAATGCTCAACGAGTACACTTCATATTGTGGGACTCTCTAAGTTTAGGTTTATCCGTCATGAAATCCAATTTCATGTCCATAATCCACCCACTCATGGATTATGACGACCACAGATAATCTCGCTAAACTATGCAAGTCGAGGTCATTGCATACGTATAATCCCTCCGTCACAGGCTATCCATATCATACCTGGGGTATAGATGAGAACATCAAATCTGTTCGGTATAATATAGTCGACTTTCAATTTACGATCTCTAAATAACACTCAGAACTGATTTCCGAAGTTATACCACGACCATGGATTTACTAGATCGTAAAAGCGTGAGGATGCCTATGCCCTGTACACAGGACTGACAGATCCTATCTTGATACGCACTGGATATCATTAGCATCATGCCACACCCAACGAATAGGCGGAGGTCTGATCATGTGTAGATCGGTGACGTGACTACCATCAAAGTGTGGAGGATAACTCATATATCCCAATGTGGTATCTCAAGTCAAATGACCATTATGCTCGCTTAACTCGTGAAGATTCCTATTGACGTTGGTGTACCATCTATTAGGAAATCTTCAGTGAATCGTTAATGTCTTATCAAATAAACACCTACATGTCTATACGAGTCTCCCTAGACTCATGGTTTGTTGGGATAAACCATCAGAAAAAGTCACGATATACGATATGTACTGCTCTCAGCGGATTTTACTAACCGACCCGTGTTAGTAAATCTTGACGTGGAACTTTATTTAAGGATATACATCTTATAGTTCACTTCTTAAAGTCAATTACAAACTACGTTGTAACTATGCACTATATTGTAAATCCTAGGTTCCTTATCTAATATACACGTATCAGTAAACCAGATTCAGTTTCGATCTAATCGTAATCAGATATCTAATCATAATTAGATCGAATAAGTGTATAAAAGACAACGGTGTTACCATTAAATTAGTAATATTATGGAAAATAAAATTGCTCGTATTTATAAATCGGAAATAAATACGATCCAGATTGGCACTCTGAGCACCGAAACTTACAATTTCTACCACTTTCTCTAGTGTCAATCCCCAGTATCATATATGTTGGACAATTATGACCTATAGCGTCACTATTTGTAAAAGACATTTTGGTTTTTGTACAAATTAACTATGTGACAATGGAAATTGCATTTTATCATTTTGTAATTAGATTACTTGTATATATAAATGATAAAAGTCCTTATGATTAGTTCCAGATTATAAGATATGAGACAATATCAATCCATAAAGGTTTAATCATTAAATATCCCTAGTCATAGTATTATCGAGACTGGACATCGATAATGCTGAATAGACTAGTATTGCACTTGTGCGCTTTATGGAAGCGTAACAACATAGTTCTCATATATTTAAGTATTGGATACTTATGCAAGTGTGATAGGTAGTTCTGTTTACTGATGGTATGGAAACAACTTCGCTCTGGATAGACCCCGCAGAATACCATTGGTAGTATGACTATGTGTCTATGGGAATCCGCTTCAGGGTAGGTGTATTTGGTCTTAACCTGAGACTTGCATCGCTAGTACTTGCGATAATCAATACACTTTGGTTTTGGTCGTCCGGGAATTTAACAGGTTCTGTGTACGCCTCTTCTGGGTTTATTGAGAATCATAGTGTATTGGGTGTAATGTCAAGACGGAAGTATCACTTCAGTCATATGGAGATGATGATCACGCAGGGATACATAACACGTTCCTATTTTGTTGCAACTATCGGGATAATATGACAAGGTCATGATTATCCGATTATAGAGACTAGTTGCTTTTGATCCGTTATATGCTTCGTACGGGGCAGACACTATTCTAGCCCCGAGCCTTGCATGTGACATCTAATACTGGATCGCAATACACAATACTACATATACTACGCCTGACAAAGATTATATATTCCTTAAAGAATATTTCTGGAGAATTGGGTAGGCATAGCACTTTGCTAGAAGCCAACCATATCTCGTAAATCGGTAAGAACGTTGCAATGGGTACACACATGTTCGGATAGTCCGATGACCTGATTTACTGCTAACATATCCAGGGATCTCATGGGTCGCTTCCCGAAGATTCACCGATGACATATGACTCGAAAAAAATTAATCTGGTATTAATTACGACGTGAATTTATCTGGGATAAAATTATATTAGAAGAGAGAGAACAATTAATTTGGAATTAATCGATAAAATAATATATTCAAAATATTAAATGCAATTAGATTTCGATTTGAAATAAAATTGGATTTTAATTTGGGCGAACAAATTAATTTAGAGTTAATTCACGAGCGACTTTCGTAATAATTTTGCTAGGCACTATTATTTAATTAAATTGGATTTAATTACGTCCCAACAAAAATTTATTAATTCAGAATTAACGAACCCGAGCCCGGAATATGTTTGCAGGCATACTCGGATTTTGAATTAATGTAGGGCCCACAAGTCACATCACAAGTCACATCATTAGTCACCTTTTGTGATGGAAATCACATCAACTTTGAGTGATGTGACACAAAGTCACTTTTGGTGATGGAGGTGGTTGAGAGCATTAATTGCAATTTTGGCTCTTGACATTTTTTGTTTTTGTTTTTGGTTTTGAATAAACCAATTTACAAATTTTAGTATTTTACTTAGTAATTGTTTTTGAAACAAAAGCACAAGTCAATCCTCTTTCTTCTTCCTCTTTGTTTGGCCGGGAGTTACAAGAAGGAAAAGGAAATTTTGTAGCAATTTTTCCTAAGCTAGCACTTAAAAGGAATCATACAAAGGTGATAAGGAAACATTCCCTAGAGTTTGGAATCTCAACCTTCAAGCTTGGAGCTTCAATATACAACTTCAAAGAGAAGATCTTGGAGCACTTCTCAAAGGAAAAGTTTTGTTATCAACACATCCTACAACCGATCTTTGTAAGTATAATTTCCCTATACTTCCTTTTCGTATTCACAATATTTCATGCTTGAAATGTTCTTGGGATGAACTTATAGACCAAAAATGGTATCAGAGCCAGGTTGAGCATGAACTTAGGGTTTATATTCTTGATTTGGGTATTTTTGATTTAAGCATGTTTTGATCAAATTGTTTGTTTGAGTATGCTTATATAATGTTAACTTAGAGTTGTGCATGATCAATTTGAAGAAAAATTAATTGGATTAATTTTCCCCAAATGCTTAGGCTTTGCCGAATACTAAAGAACCCTAGGTCATGGTGATTTTTTGTTTTTTAAACCATTGGCCGAATACTAAAATGCTTGGAGCGGGTTCATCATGAACTACAATATGATGAACCAAGACCATACTCTTGGAGAGGTGATGGCAATGCTGCGTGAAGCAGAAAAAGAGCTGATGAATGGCAAAAAGCACGAGGCGCACTTCGCTTCAACATCTCAGTCTCTTAAGGCTTGGCCGAAGGCTACTGGAGGTGTAAAGAAGAAGAAGAAGAAGAAGAAGAAGAAGAAGGGCAAGGAAAATCGTCAAAGTCTTCTGGGAAGGCTAAGGACAAATCCCAAGATCTATGCCTGCAGTGTGGCAAACAGGGTCACTGGAAGCGTGACTATCGTGAGTACAAGGCGCACATGAAGAAAATCAAAGCGGGCAAGGCGCCAGCTTCAAGTATATTTGTTATAGAAATAAACATGTCCACTTCTAGTTTTAAAAATTGGATTTTTGATTCTTGTTGTGGTACTCATATATTTACTGATGTGTAGGATCTACGGATTAGCAGGAGACTGGCCTTAAGAGAGATTGACCTCCGCGTTGGAAATGGGACTCGAGTCACCGTTTTGGCCGTTGGGACTTATATTTTAGAACTGCCCTCGGGCCATGTACTTAATCTTTCAGACTGTTATTATGTACCAAGTTTGAGTAGAAATATTATATCTGTATCTTTATTGGGCCAATGTGGCTATACTTTTGTTTTTAAAAACACTGGGTGTTTTATGTATAAAAAGGATATGGAGATCTGCAGTGCTGATGTAGATAATGGTCTTTATATTTTGAATATAAATCTATCTCAAACATATAATGTAATAGGCAAAATGCCTAAAACACCTTTTAGCGGAAATGGTGCACGTGCCACCGAATTGTTAGCCCTTGTTCATAGTGACGTATGTAGGACCATGTCTAGCCAGGCTAGAGGTGGATATGAATACTTCGTAACCTTTACGGATGATGCATCGCGTTACGGTTATGTGTATCTTATGAGACACAAGTCGGAAACCTTTGAGAAATTCAAAGAGTTTCGACACGAAGTAGAAAAAAAGACCGGCAAAAGTATTAAAACATTACGGTCGGACCGTGGTGAAGAATACTTGAGCAATGAGTTTCTTGATTACTTGAAAGAGTATGGTATTATTTCACATTGGACTCCTCCGAAACACCTCAATTAAACGGTGTGTCCGAATAGAGAAACCGAACTTTGTTGGACATGGTAAGGTCTATGATGAGTCGCATAGAGCTACCTATTTCCTTCTGGGGATATGCATTGAACAGTGCAATACTTATTTTACATAAGGTTCCGTCAAAGTTTGTTCAATAGACTCCGTATGAAACATGGACAGGAAAGAAACCGGGTTTCTCATTCCTGAAGATTTGGGGTTGCTGGGCATACTTCAAACATTTGGATGGTACCAAACTTGAACCCAAATCGGATAAATGCCTATTTATAGGATATCATAGGGAAAGCAAAGGATATTACTTCTATCACCCACAAGAGAACAAAGTATTTGTTGTTCTACAGGCTATTTTCCTTGAGAAGGAATTCCTAAATGCAGTGGTAAGTGGGAAGAAAGTAGAACTCGATGAAAATCAGAGTGATAATGTTCCTGGTACAGAATCCTGAACGAAATATGAACAGTTCATCAGGGATGAAACTGTACCACAATCTTTGAATAATCAAGAACCTCGTAGGTCGGAGAGAGTCAGAAAACAACCTGAGAGGTATGGGTTTCAGATCTCACCTCATGTGGATATTAATCTTATTAAGGAAGAAGAACCGGCTACGTATGAGGAAGCGATACAAGGTATCGACTCCAGTTTATGGCAAGATGCCATGAAGTCCGAAATGGATTCCATGTACACCAACCAAGTTTGGACACTGGTTGATGTACCAGAAGGCGTAAAGCCTATTGGTTACAAATGGGTCTTCAAGAGGAAGATCGATATGGATGGCAACATACAAACGTACAAAACTAGGCTTGTAGCGAAGGGGTATCGTCAACGACATGGTGTTGATTACGACGAAACATTTTCACCTGTTGCCATGATTAAATCCATTCGGATTGTGCTTGCTATTGCTGAATATATCGATTACGAGATATGACAGATAGACGTCAAAACCACTTTCTTTAACTGAAACCTTTTGGAGGATGTTTATATGCAACAGTCTGACGGTTTTGTCGTACCTAAACATGCAGACAAGGTTTGCAAGTTAAATCGATCCATTTATGGATTGAAGCAAACATCGCGTTCTTGGAACCAACATTTTGATGAGATCATAAAAGAATATGATTTCGTTCAAAATGAGGATGATCCTTGTGTATATAAGAATGTTAGTGGGAGCGCACTGACATTCATTGTCTTTTATGTCGCTGATGTATTGCTTATTGGTAATGACATTCACATGCTACAATCGGTGAAAGCTTGTATTTCATTAAAACTCTCTATGAAAGATCTGGGAGAAACAGCCTTTATTCTGGGAATAAAGATCTACCGGGATAGATCCAGAAAGCTGCTTGGACTCTCCCAGAGCACGTACATTGACAAAGTGTTGAAGAGATTCAACATGGAACTGTTGGGGTTGGTGCTCAGAGCGCCAATTCCCGGTTGTATTTCTTTATGAATACTTCTGTAAAATGTTATTATTATGAATAATATATGCAGTTTCTATAATATAATATATATTTTAAAATGGTAAAGACGTAATGACCTTAGAATGACTAGTCATGGTACTGTTGCAAAAGCGTCGCAACAGACATTGAGTAGTATCATGACGTTGTCATTCTCAGACAGTTCCTGGTCAAGGTTTACACTACTTGGTCAGTAAAGTAAACCCGTTGAGTCTGGTACATGTCATATACTGGAATATATGATTCCAATGGTTTCTCAATGAACCATAAGTCTTGGAGACTAGTATAGACATGTAGGTGTTTATAGCAGATAAACACTGAATGACTCACCGAAGATTCTTAATGGATGGTACGCCAACGTCAATAAGAATCTTCACGGGTTGAGTAACACTTGTGATTCTTAGACTTGAGATGCCATTGTGGGCACATGAGACGTCTTCTACACTTAGATGTCAGTCACGTCACCGATCTATTTAGATCAGACTTCCGCAAGTTCATTGGGTGTAGATAGATAGATAGATCCTCAGGGTGTCCTATGTGTATCAAGATAGGATCCGTCAGTTCTGTGTATCAGAGCATAGGTAGTCCATATGATTAGTAATCAGATAAAACCATGGGCCTGTGGTACATTTTAGAAGCCAGTTCTAAACCAGTTCTGTGTAACAGAGATTTGACGTTTACATCTATATCTCTGAGATTTGTCCGGATACCTGTGACAGAGGAATTATACATTTTCCATGACCTCGACCTGTATGATTCAACGAGTTTATCTGTGGTCGTCATAATTTACGGGTAGATAAATTATGGACATGAAATTGGATTTCGTGACGAATATGCCTGAATCTAGAGAGTCTCACTAATGGAATATACTCGTAGAGCACTAGGGCAACATTTATAAATAATATTGATTATTTATAAAGTCGTTTAAAGGTTAAACGCAAAATACATGTGTAGGGACTCGATAGTCATTTCCTTAATTTTTGTGTATTTGCATTTAATGCTTGATTAATTCAAATACACATTAATTAATTGTCAAATTGAGATATTTGACTAATATCATAAATGAATATATGTATTTAATATTTAATGTAAATATTATACATATATTTAATATATTTAATTAATTAATTAATTATTTAATTGTTAAATGATTAAATTAATTAAAGTATAGATATTTTAAGTTATGATATTTGTTTTAATGGCTAAGTTGCAATTGTTGACTTGTTTGAATTTATCATTAAAGTGTAATGATCATTTAATCAAGTTGGCAAGTTGAAATTCAAATGAAATTAAAACAAAATGTCTTTATTTTTTTCCTAGCCAAATTCGGCCAAGGGTTAAAAATACACAAGTATATATTGTTTTGATTTATTTTAGGGTTTGAATAACCTAATAAACTTTATTAAAACTCCATTAAAAACAAAGCAAAGAAGGTAGAGAGAAAGAAAAGAAAAATCAAAGAAAAGCTTGGAATTTAGTAAGTATTTCCAACCTTCCATTAGAGAGTAAATTGTTCCTCTTGTTGTGGGCTTCACTTGGTGATGTTCTTAAGTTTTTATATCCTTTATTCTTTGTGTATTTGATGGATGAAAGTTTGATGAAGGGGTTTAGCATGTATGAAGTTGGAAGAATGTTACTAGTGTATTAATAAGCATTCTTTTCATGGTTTTAGAACTTTGTTGCCATTCTAGAGTTATTGACCCACTCTTAAATGACCTATAATTGTTCTATAGTTGTTTCATTGTGTTGAGACTTGATTTGGATGGAAGAAACATGATTGAAGTAATTGATTTAACCAATTTGGTCTAATTTGTCCAATTTGAAGAAATTGAAAAATTAGGGTTTAAGACCACTTCCAAATTTGGGGATTTTCATTTATATGGTGTATTTTTATGTGTATATGATACATATTAAATCTTATGTTGATTGGATTTCATTTTCATGTGTTTTGAACAATGGAAGTACAAAATGCACAATATGCCCACTTAGGAAGCATTCGGCCATGATGAGAAATTTTGGGTTTTATGTTGAAAATTGTATTTTGACATTTGTGACATATTTAATTCATGTTAGTAATGATTTAGAATCATTCAAAATTGTTTTGAACAATTTCGGATTAAAATAACCAAAATGTTATGTTTAAGGGCAATTCGGTAAATTCACATGAATATGATTTATGGTGTTTTATTTCATAATTTTATTGTTGGATAATAAAATAAATAAGTTTATTTTATTAATCCGAGAAAAAAGTTTTGAAATCGGAAAATTTGAATTTCCACCGTTTCCACTGCGTTACCGTATTTATCCCCTAAAACCCCTACAGGAACAGTCTAAGAGGGGACTGTTGCCAGTGTCACATGGTGTCACTCTATCTAAGGATATGTGTCCTAAAGCTCAAGATGGGAGAGACAACATGAGTCAGATCCCGTTCGCCTCGGCAGTCGGATCGATCATGTATGCCATAATATGTACGCGACCTAATGTCTCATATGCTTTGAGCATGTGTAGTCGCGATCAGGCCGATCCAGGTGAAGGTCATTGGATGGCGGTTAAGAATATCCTTAAGTATTTTAGATGAACTAAGGATGCATTCTTAATCTATGGAGATGGAGAACTTGAGGTAATTGAGTTTACCGATGCAAGTTTCCAAACCGATAAAGACGACTATAAGTCGCAATTTGGGTGCATATTTTGTTTGAACAATGGAGCAGTAAGCTGGAAATCTTCCAAGAAAGAGACTGTTGCTGATTCAACAAAAAAAAACGGAGTATATTACTGCAGCTGAACCAATAAAAGAGGCAGTTTGGATCCGTAAATTCCTAATTGGATTAGGAGTAGTTCTGTTAGCAGCTGAGCCCGTTCCATTATATTGTGACAATAACGGGGCTATAGTGCAGGGAAAGGAACCACAGTCTCATCAACGATCCAAGCATGTTTTTCGATGTTTCCATCTGATTCGTGAGATCATACATCGTGGCGATGTGAATATCGAGAAGGTCGTATCAGAGGACAACATTGCAGATCCGCTAACGAAAGCTATTCCTCAGCAAAATTTGAGCGACATGTACATAGTTCAGGTGTTAGATACTTGAATGACTGGCTATAGGCCAAGTGGGAGATTGTTGGACAATTATGACCCATAGCGTCACTATTTGTAAAAGACATTGTGATTTTTGTTTAAATTAACTATGTGACAATGGAAATTACATTTTATCTTTTTGTAATTAGATTACTTGAATATATAAATGATAAAAAACCTTATGATTAGTTCCAGATGATAAGATATGAGACAATATCAATCCACAAAGGTTTAATCATTAATTATCCCTAGTCGTAGTATTATCGAGACTGGACATCGATAATGTAGAATAGACTAATATTGCACTTGTGCGCGTTATGGAAGCGTAACAGTATAGTTCTCATATATTTAAGTATCAGATACTTATGCAAGTGTGATAGGAGGTTGTGTTTACCGATGGTAAGGAAACAGCTTCGCTCTGGATAGACCCCGCAGAATCCCATTGGTAGTATGACTATATGTCTATAGGAATCCGCTTCAGTGTAGGTGTATTTGGTCTTAACTTGAGACTTGCATCGCTAGTACTTGCGACAATCAATACGCTTTGTTTTAGTCGTCCGGGACTTTAACAGGTTCTATGTATGCCTCTTCTGGGTTTATTGAGAATCGTAGTGTATTGGGTGTGATGTCAAGACGGAAGTATCAAATCAGTCATATGGAGATGATGATCACGCAGGGATACAGAATCGGTTCTCTATTTTGTTGCAACTATCGGGATAATATGACAAGGTCATGATTATCCGATTATAAAGATTAGTTGCTTGTGATTCGGTATATGCTTCGTATGGGGCAGACACTATTCCAGCCCCCAGGCCTTGCATGTGACATCTGATGCTGGATCGTAATACCCAATACTACGTATACTACGCCTAAAAAGATTATATATTCCTTAAAGAATATTTCTAGAGAATTGGGTAGGCACGGCACTTTGCTAGAAGCCAACCATGTCTCGTAAATAGGTAAGAACGTGGTATCGGGTACGCACGTGTTCGGATAGTCCGACAACCTGATTTACTGCCAACATATCCAAGGATCTCATGGGTCGCTTCCCGAAGATTCACCGATGACGTATGACTCGAAAAAAATTAATCTGGGATTAATTACGGTGATAATTTATCTGGGATAAAATTCTATAAGAAGAGAGAGAATGATTAATTTAGAATTAATCGATAAAATAATATATTCGATATATTAAATGAAATTTGATTTCGACGCGAAATTAAAATTGGATTTTAATTCGGGCGAACGAATTAATTTAGAGTTAATTTGCGAGCGACTTTCGTTATAATTTTGCGAGGCACTATTATTTAATTAAATTGGATTTAATTTCGTCGCAACGAAAATTCGTTAATTCGGAATTAACGAACCTGAGCCCGGAATGTGTTTGCAGGCCCACTAGGATTTTGAATTAAAGTGAGGCCCACAAGTCACATCACAAGTCACATCATTAGTCACCTTTTTTGATGGAAGTCACATCAACTTTGAGTGATGTGACACAAGTGACTTTTGGTGATGGAGGTGGTTGAGAGCATTAATTGCAATTTTGACTCTCAACACTTTTTTTTTGGTTTTGGTTTTGAATAAACCATTTTAAAAATTTTGGTATTTGATTTAGTAATTATTTTTGAAACAAAAACACAAGTCAATCCTCTCTTTCTTCTCTCCACCATTCGCACCCAAATCACTCTTTCTTCTTCCTATTTGCTTGGGCGACAGTTACAAGAAGGAAAGGAAAATTTTGTAGTAATTTTTCCTAAGCTAGCACTTAAAAGGAATCATACAAATGTGATAGAGAAACATTCCATAGAGTTTGGAATCTCAACCTTCAAGCTTGGAGCTTCAATATACAAATTCAAAGAGAAGATCTTGGAGGCTTCTCAAAGGAAAATTTTTGTTATCAACACATCCTACAACCGATCTTTGTAAGTATAATTCCGCTATACTTCCTTTACGTATTCACAATATTTCATGCTTGAAATGTTCTTGGGATGAACTTAGAGACTAACAATATACACATCTCAATGTGTATCACATACTGTGGCCCTCAAGAGCTCACATTGCACTCAAAAGGTAGGCAACAACAAGTAAGTATGCTTAACAAATCGAGTTTTTCTAACAAACCCAACCGTTTTCCTAAGCCATCATCATTCATATTTTGTAGAATCTAAATTCCATATCAATATGACTCAGACACTATATCAGTATTGTGCTATAATTACTAAGTTTTCTATGTATTTAGAGATCAAATCCAAATACTATGAGACAACCACAAGCACTAAACTAATATGAAAGCATCTAATCCTTATGGTCACTATGCAACTTCATAAGTCAATACTTCATAAGTTGCAACTGATTCCACTAGTTTAGTAGAATCAACGGTGACATTCCCACTGCATCTTTTATGACTTTATATGACATAGATCATCTAATGTCATAATTAGAATCAAATCTGATATGATCTTATTGTTGCAGACTAAATTCTCTATGAATAAGAAACTCGTTCTTAATATCTCAAAGATCACAAAGAACATGTTTCATGACTCATCATATGGTCTACAGTATATCAAAATGACAATTAAATTGATATCTATAATCGCACATAATACAGTATTCATTATGCCAAGCATAATATTGAATAGACATTCGAATCAATCTGGCTTTCGATAAAGTAATCATCCTTTACGAAAGATGAATACTATATATATAAAAGACACGTTAACTGTCAAACAGTTATACTAACTATCATAAAGATAGTCTTACTATGTCCATTTTTAGATCATACCTAATACGCGACTAATAGAAGTATCTCACAAGGCTCTTAGTTTTATATCATATATAAAACTTTATATCAAATATAACAGAGATTACTCCCACTACTTCCACGAAGAAAAGAAGACTTAGGATATAAAATACTATAAAGAAATTTGTACGCTCCCACTAACCCTACTGACAAATTTGTATTCTCTATACTTCGATAAAACCAGACAATCTGACTGATATCAAAATCAGAGAACACGGATTTTCAGAAAGCTTACATGAGTCTACAATAGGCTCCATAAGCTAGTATATCAAACTATGATCTTAGCATAATACAAACTCTAGGGCCATTCTGTTGGTCTCTAAGACATTCCAAGATCATATAAAGCAATGAAATCATGTGAATACGAAAATAAAGTATGGCAGAATCATACTTACAAAGAACGGATGTTGGATGCGTTGAACACAGAAAATTCCTTGTTGGAGTTTCGTCCAAAGTGTCATTTGAATGTTGAATCGAAGCTCAAGGGATTAGTTTCCCTAACACCTTGATATGATTCCTTGAATGTGCTAGCAAGTAGAAAAATTTGCAACAAAATCTTCTTCTTCTTCCTCCTTGTTTCGGCCAAAAAAGAAAATTGGAGAGAGTAATTTTGGTTCAAAACCGTGAGCGAGAGAGAGTGTGCAAGACTTGTGTTTTTGTTTCTAAAATCAATTAATTAAATTCTTTCACAACATTTTGGTATATCATTTTTCCAAAAAAGAATAAAGCAAATTGGAGGGAAAATGGCATTCAATGCCTTCATCTACTCCCATCACTCAAAAGTGACTAGAAGTCAATCACAAAAAATTTGACAAGACTTCCAGCACATAAAGTGACTAATGATGTGACTTGTGATGTGACTTGTGGGCCCCACTTTAATTCAAAATGTGAGTGGCCCCGCAAACACATTCCGGGCTCGGGTTCGTTAATTTCGAATTAACAAACTTTTCGTTGCGACGTAATTAAATCAAATTTAATTAAATAATTATGCCTAGCAAAATTACTATTCACGTCGCTCGCGAATTAATTCTAAATCAATTCGTTAGCCTGAATTAAAATCCAATTTTAATTCCCCGTCGAAATCTAATTTCGTTTAATATATTGAATATATCATTTTATCGATTAATTCCAAATTAATCGTTCTCTCTTTTCAACTAGTATTTTATCCTAGATAAAATCTGTCCGCAATTAATCCTAGATTAATTATGTTTGAATCATACGTCATCGATGAATCTTCGGGAAGCGACCCATAAGATCCCTGGATATGTTGGCAGTAAATCCGGTCGTCGGACTATCCGAACACGTACGTACCTCGTACTACATTTTTACCAATTTACGAGACATGGTTGGCTTCTAGCAAAGCACCGTGCCTACCCAATTCTCCAGAAATATTCTTAAAGGAATATATAATCTATGTCAGATGTAGTATACGTAGTATTACGTATTGCGATCTAGTATCGGATGTCACATGCCAGGCCTGGGGATGGAATAATATCTGCCCCATATGAAGCATATATCGGATTACAAGCAATTAGTCTCTTTAATTGAATAATCATGACCTTGTCATATTTGTTGGTCTACTCTAAGCTTCCCAAGATCATTGCAATTAAGAAAATAACATGTGAACACAATCATAGGAGGTGCGAAAAACTTACAATGAACGGATTGGATGCATGTGGTGATGAACAAAACGTTCTGCCCTCTTGGTGAAGCTCGGTAGTGAGGGCTGCTCAGCATGTCACGGCAGTCCACTATTTGGCTCCTCCAAGAATCGGCCATGGATGTCCTTTGAAGCTCCAAGCTTTGTGATAAAATTCCATGGTCATGCAATCACTGCCCTATCACCTTGGTATGCCTCCTAGAGTGTGCTAGCACCTTGATTTTGCAAAAAAACCACTCCTTTTCTTCTCTTCATTTTCGGTCAAACCAGTGAGAAGGAAGAATAAGATGGCCTTGAGGCCGAGAGAGAAAGAGGAACAATTTTGGCTCCAAAATTTTGGTGAAACCGTGAACCAGGAGAGAGAGAATAGAAAAGTGTAATAGGTATATTAATTTCCAAAATCAAATAACCATTTACCATTTTTTTTCAATTTCAAAAAGTCAAGCATTAATTGCTTGTCAATCAATACACATCAACTCACATCAATCAATTGTCATCTTGTCACATCACTCAAAGTGACATGTGATTTGACGCTTGATGTGACTAATGATTTGATGCTTAATTTGACGCTTGATTTGCCGCACTCGAATTTGAAATACGAATGCGCTCGCAAATAATACCGGGTTCGGGTTCGCTAATTCCAAATTAACGAATTTTCCGTTGCGACGCAATTAAACGATTACGCTTAGCGAAATCACTATTCACGTCGCTAACGAATTAATTCTAAATTAAATCGTTCGCCCGAATTAAAATCTAATTTTAATTCCGCGTCGAAATCCAATTTCGTTTAAAATATCGAATATATTATTTTATCGATTAATTCCAAATTAATCATTTTTCTCTCTCTTAATGATATTTTATCCTAGATAAAATATCTCCGCAATTAATCCCAGATTAATTTTCTCTCTCTTTAAATTAATCCCAAATTAATTAAAGTGCGAGTCATACGTCATCGGTGAATCTTCGGGAAGCGACCCATGAGATCCCAAGATATGTTGGCAGTAAATCGGATCGTCGGACTATCCGAACACGTAAGTACCTAGTACTACGTTTACACCGATTCACAAGACAAGGTTGGCTTCTAGCAAAGCGCCATGCCTACCCAATTCCCCAGAAACATGCTTACATGAATAAGTGATCTATATCAGGTGTAGTATACATGGTATTGCGTATATCTGTCCAGTATCGGATGATCACGTGCTAGGACTGGGGCTGGAATTATGTATGCCCCGTACGAAACACATGTCGGATGTCGGTAACTAGTCTCTATAATCGGATAAACATGACCTTGTCATTTTATCACGATGACAGTATACTTAAGAGTACTAGTACCGTATCCTACGTGACCACCATCTCCATATGACTGGAGTGACACTTCCGTCTTGACATCACACCCAACACACGACGATTCTCATTTTACCCAGTATTGGCGTACACAGAACCTGTTAAAGCCCTGGTCGACTGCAACCAAAGTATATTGATTGTCGCAAGCATTAGCGGTGCAAGTCTTAGGTTAAGACCAAATACACCTACCCTGATTTCAGACTTCCATAGACACATAGTCATACTACCAATGGAATTCCGAGGGGGTCTATCCAGAGCGAAGCTGTTTCTCATACTATCGGTGAAACACAACCTCATATTACACTTGCGTGAGTATCCTATACCCAAATATATGAGAACTATGCCGTTTTCCCTCACAACGCTCACCGTGCAATACTAGTCTATTACGTATTTATCGATGTCCAATCTTGATAGTACTCTGACTAGGGATATTTAATGATTTATCCTTCATGGATTAATACTGTTTCATATCATTCTCAATCCAGGAACAAATCATAAGGACCTCTTATCATTTATACATCTAGGTGATCTAATCACAAATGATAAGAGTGCAATCTCCTTTGTCACATAGTTAATTTGTACAACAACACAATGATCTGTACAAATAGTGACGCTATGGGTCATAATTGTCCAACAATCTCCCACTTGGCCTATAGCCAGTCACTCGAGTGTCTTACACACCCAACTGAACTGTACGGTTGGCTCAAACTGCTGAGAAATGCTTTCGTCAACGGATTTGCATGACAGTCGTCTGATGTGATTTATTCGATCATCACATCGCAACGATGTATGATCCGAACGAATCAGATGATTATCAAAGTATGTATCTGCATCGTTGATGAGACCATTAATTCTTTAGCCTATGCTCGAGTCTAGCTCAACTACTAACAGAATTATATCTAATCTAATTAGATTTGTTTATCGACCCAGAAGGCTTCTATTGCCGCTTCAGCTGCAGCAATAACCCGCACTTGTTGTTTATACGGTAACAGTATCTTGCTTGGAAGATTTCCAGCTTACTGTCCCGTTATTCAAACTTTATAGTTCCGTTTACGACTTATAGTCGTTTTATCGGTTTAGGAAACTTGCTACAGTGATCCCAGTCACTTCAAGTTCTACTTCTCCATAATTTTAAGACAATATCCTTAGTTCTCTAAGATACTAACGGATGTTCTTAACTTCAATCCAGTGACTATCACTTGGATTGGCCTGTTTGTTAATCCATATGCTCAAATCGTATGAGACACCAGGTTGCGTACATTTTTCAATGTACGATTTCTTGGAGAGTTTTCTCGAAAGTCAAGCTTTCACTGATAGTTTATTTGGGAATATCATTTCCAAGAAATGACACATTATCATTATTTACAGGACATTTATTGTCAGTGCGCTCCCACTAACCCTCTTATATACACAAGAATCATTTCGTTTTGAATTAAATCATAAACTATTATGATTACATCAAAACTATAATTCTAAGAACCTATGTTTGCTACAATCCAAACATGGATCGAATAACCTGCAAACCTTGTTTGCTAGTTTTAGTACGACAAAACCAACAGGATGTTGTAAACACCTCCAAAAGGTTTCTTTTTCAGGAAAGCGATTTTCTCGTTAAGCTGACATATTTCATAAATGAAACATGCTGCCTAGGCAAGCATTATCCAAATGAATATACCGTGGCAACAAGTAAAATGTTGAATCATAATCAACACAATGTTGATAACGATACCTTTCCGCTAAAAGCCTAGCTTTATACATTGGTATGTTGCCATCCATGTATGTCTTCTTTGAAGACTTATACAGTACCATTAGGCACAATGCCTTGTGGTACAACAACTAGTATCCAAACTTGGTTGATTTACATGGAATCCATTTTGGACTCATGACACTTTGTCATAATAGGGAGTCAATACCTTGTATCACTTCCTCATATGTAGTCAGTTGGTATACCTCAATAAGATTGACATATTCATAAGGTGAGATCAGAAACCCATACCCTAGGTTATTTTTTGAATCTCTCCGACATACGAGGTTCTTGTGTATTCAAAGATTATTGGTATAGTTTCATCATTGATGAACTATTTATGTTTCATTAAGGAATAGGTGACTTGAATAGTATTACTCCGATTTTCATCGAGTTTTACTATCCTCCCACTTACCACTGCATATCGGTATTCCTCTTAGGAAAACCGAATGGTGAGCAACAATCTAATTGTTCTCTAGTGAGTTGTATAAGTAGTATACTTATGGTATCCCTAGGATAACCTACATTTGGCATTTATCCAATTTGGGTTTTGGTTTGGTATCATCCAAACTTATGCCTAGCATTCCCAAATTATCAGGAATGTGAAACCCAGTTTCCTTCCCGTTCATATCTAATATGAAATCTGTCAAACATATTTTATGGAAACTTATTCAAAATAAGTTCTTGCACTGTTTAAAGCTTATCCGTTGAAGGAAATGGTAGCTCAGAGCGACTCTTGATTAACCTTATCATGTCCAACAAAATTCGGTTACTCGGTTCAGACACACCGTCAAAATGACGTGTTCCGGGATGAGTCCTCATTGAAAGAATACTATACTCTTTCATTTATATTAGAAACTTATTGCTTAAGTATTTTCTATTACGGTCTTACCGTATCAGTATAATACTATAGCTGATCTGTTTGTCTATTTCGTGTCGAAACTCTAAAAGTTTCTGATTTGTGTTCTTCAAAAGAAACACGTAACCATAACGCGATGCCACATCCGTAGAGGTCACGAAATATTCATATCCACCTCTAGCCTAGCTAGATATGGGCCCACTTGCTTCACTATGAACTAGGGCTAACAGATAGGTGGTATTTACACTTTTACCAAGTAAATAGTGTTTTAGGCACTTTGCCCAATAAACTAGATTCGTAGACTTTATTTGAATGGAATCAAATTAGTCCTGGTACCCGCTCTTCAAAAGTGTGGATATACGATTCTTTGTTTATTGTGTCCCAGACAACAATGCCACTTGTTAGTTTCTTCTGATAAAATCAGTTTGAGCTATTTGTTTGTCATGTTATATGTTTGAGATTTTATTTATATTCAAAATATAAATATTGTTATTCACATCTAATGTGTTTATCTCAATATCATCTTTATATAATGAAACACTTTAGTGTTCTAGAATATAAAGGTTCACCCGCAGTGGGTTAAACACTGATATAAAGATAATGTTTCTAGTCAAACTAGTTACATTATAACATTTTCCAAATTTAGGTACATACCTGAAGGTAGTTCCTAAACTTTGGTATCTACGGTTAAAACAATGAGTTTCATCATGTTTTTGATTCGTAGATCAATCTCTATTGAAGTCAGTATCCTGTTCAAAACAGAGTCTGAACATCAATACATATATATCACACTAAGTATCTAAAATTTAATTTAATACTAGTAGTGAACATAATGTTGAAAAACATATTTGAAGTCAGAGCCTTGCTCGTCTTCAATTCATTAATGTCTGCTTTGTTCAAACGGCAGTCACGCTTCCGCGATCCCATTTGCCACAATAAGGCAGACATTTTAGGATATGACCTTTATCTTCCCAGAAGATTATAATGATTTTGCCTTTGCCAGTTTCAACACTCCAGAAGCCTTTGGCCAAGCCTTGGCCTTCCATAATATCGAAGTAAGATGCGCCTTGCGCTACTTGCCTAATTGCAAACTTTGACTTTATCTCCATGAGAATAGTCATTAACTCTCCAAGAGTTTTATTGCAATTTTAGTACTTCTAAAATCTAAAGATAGATTTATGAAGATCCTTCAATTTCTTTATCATACTTTAAGGATCTAATCCTTAGTTGTGATTCAGAAATTAAAGAGTCTACTGCGACAAGCTTAATGGATTAAGCACTTAAGTTATCATCACATGATCTTCCAAAGATTATGCTATACTGTTTCCTTAACTCCAGGCTTAGGCTTAATATGTTATTTTATCAAATAAAGTAACTTATTATTTTCCAGGACCATCATGAAATTTATTCTTAATTTGAAAATTAAACCATTTAAATACATTTTCCCTAGGATTATGTATTAAACGTCAATCTTTCATTTTTTTTCTTGATTTTAATAGTCCAACTATTTAATCAACGATTAAGGTACTATTTATTATAATGATTACAATAGTCAAACTATTTAATCAACTATAATTTAATAGATTAAAATCAATTATATTGATTACTATAATCCAATTATAAAATCAACTATAAATGAATAGTTTGAATATAGTCCAACTATTAATTAAAACAACAATTTAAATATTAGTCCAACTAACATTGAATTATAACGACGAATGATATTTGTTTGATCGCGTATGGCGAGTAATTGAACGAGTATTGCAAATTCAATTCTTGCCTCCCACTATTTTTCGGCGACCCTCTAACCCTCTGTCGAGTACTCGGGAAACCGTGTTTCCTAGCGGGCTAGGATCCCGTTAAATATCACACAATCTTGACTTTGGCCAACAAATTGTATGATAATTAACTAGGTAGATCTTTAAGATCGATTGGATCTAATCCAATTCCTAGATCCGGTAGAGGGATATCCAAGTCCGAAACATATATCTCATATATGCCAATATATCAAATATATTGCCTAACCTTTTTCCTCTAAATCAACTCAGCCTTGGCTTTGGCACTAAAACTTAGTGATCCCAGTTAAGCGCGACCCATTGACCATGGAAAGCTTCGTAATCAATGTCGATGGACAAGAAGTGGTCTTGAATTTGGCCAACAAACCACAACTTGGACAAGACACTGATATGGAACAAAGCCTCGTGATTTAAACACATCCTCGATGGAAAAGGCCTTGACTTTGGCCAACAAGCCAATGCCAGTCTCGGATCTTGAGTGAGAATCACTCAATGGAAGGAAAGACGCTTAATATATTTGAGGGTTTTCCACGTGTAAATTGGCAACCAATTTATTATCTTTGTTAAGTTTCATCATCATACACCCTTAAACATGCATTCTAAACACATAATAAAGCGCATATGAATAAAATAATAATGATATGTGGATGGATATTTTTACACATTGATCCTAGATCAAATCTCTCCCTTTCTCTCTCCCGCTAGCACAAGTATCACTTCTACCCGTTACAATACACTTCTAAGAAACCTCATTTACATTGAGGGGAATAGGTGAGAAGATAATACAAAGAATGAGGAGGTAATAAGGCTGGACTCGCAGGTCTTAATAAATCAAATTTATTACAATTTCCAAAATTGCCCAATCCATCTAATATCCATCCGATATACATTATTCATGCATCGCAACCATGTATTCACACAGCATGTTATCAATCAATCTAATCAAATTAATTAATCTGATAATTAGTGATCATCCCATGTTCATACAACGATTTGATTTTGCTCGAGTTAAACTCGTTTTGCGAATAAGTACTCAAAGTACGAATTCTCGAATTAAATTAAACTACATCATTAAATCCAATTTAATATGCATTCAATCTAATTCGCTATTTAATTCCAAATTAAACATTACACTTTATTAATGAACTTTTACGACTTAAATTCCAAATTTAATCGCAACGTGTCTCAAAGCCCGATTGACGTCCAACGTCAATTTAATTAAAGTCCAATGGGCTTTTAATTAATTCTTAAGGCGTAAACTTTTGGTCAACTCGAGTCAACCGAATAACCAAAATCCAATCCGGGAGTTACCCCATAAGCCCAGAATCAATTTAGGCCCATTAGGCCCAATTAAACTTTAAAGGTCCATTAAGTCGCATTTGGGCTTTATGAAGCGATTTTGGGCCCAATTGGATCCAACCAATTTTGTCTAAACCCAACTTTGTACAACAAGCCCAATAAACTCAATAACAACTTAACAAGCCCAAATCCAATTTAAGCCCAATTAATTAAAATACAAAAATTCCATATTTCACATTCTAATTAACCAAAGTGTATAGCATTATTAATTACCCAAATCAATATTTCCAAAACACCAAATTTGTACAATTAATCATGCTTATCAATAAAAAAACATGTCCAAACACTTTTGATCAAAATCAAACCCCATAAACCATGCTTTATTCTCAGCAATTTGGGGAAAATTATGCCCAATTTGAATTCAATCCAATTAAACGTAATTAAACATAAAATCAATATCCCCAAATGATTCTAACTCATCCAATGAATCAAAAAATCAAAATTCCAAGACAATTTAAGGTTCATGTTTTTTCGGCCAACACACCAAAATTGGGAAAAATTGTTCCAAACACTTTTTCATCAAATTGATCCAATCAATCATCAATTCAATAATATTTAAGCATACTAATTCATCAAATTTCATTAAATCATGCACAAATTCGTTTTGCCCAATTTTAACCCTAAAATTAATTTCATGCTCAACCTTAGCTCAAGATACCATTGTTGGTCTACTCTAAGCTCCCAAGATCATTGCAAGCAAGAAAATAACATGTGAACACAATAATAGGAGGTGCGGAAAAGTCACAATGAACGAATTGGATGCATGTGGTGATGAACAAAAACGTTCTGCCCTCTTGGTGAAGCTCGGTAGTGAGGGCTGCTCAGCATGTCACGGCAGTCCACTATTTGGCTCCTCCAAGAATCGGCCATGGATGTCCTTTGAAGCTCCAAGCTTTGTGATAAAATTCCATGGTCATGCAATCACTGCCCTATCACCTTGGTATGCCTCCTAGAGTGTGCTTGCACCTTGATTTTGCAAAAAAACCACTCCTTTTCTTCTCTTCATTTTCGGTCAAACCAGTGAGAAGGAAGATAAGATGGCCTTGAGGCCGAGAGAGAAAGAGGAATAATTTTGGCTCCAAAATTTTGGTGAAACCGTGAACCATGAGAGAGAGAATAAAAAGTGTAATGGTATATTATTTTCCAAAATCAAATAACCATTTACCATTTTTTCAATTTCAAAAAGTCAAGCATTAAATGTTTGTCAATCAATACACATCAACTCACATCAATCAATTGTCAACTTGTCACATCACTCAAAGTGACATGTGATTTGACGCTTGATGTGACTAATGATTTGACGCTTGATTTGACTTGAGTGCCACATTCGAATTCGAAATGAGAATACGCTCGCAAATAATACCGGGCTCGGGTTCGCTAATTCCAATTAACGAGTTTTCCATTGCGACGCAATTAAACGATTACGCCTAGCGAAATCACTATTCACATCGCTAACGAATTAATTCTAAATTAACTCGTTCGCCCGAATTAAAATCTAATTTTAATTCCGCGTCGAAATCCAATTTCGTTTAATATATCGAATATATTATTTTATCGATTAATTCCAAATTAATCGTTTTTCTCTCTTAATGATATTTTATCCCAGATAAAATATCTCTACAATAAATCCCAGATTAATTTTCTCTCTTTAAATTAATCCCAGATTAATTAAAGTGCGAGTCATATCATCGGTGATCTCTTCGGAAGAGACCCATGAGATCCCTAGATATGTTGGCAGTAAATCGGGTCATTGGACTAATCGAACACGTAAGTACCTAGTACTACGTTTACACCGATTCACAAGACAAGGCTGGCTTCTAGCAAAGCGCCATGCCTACCCAATTCCCCAGAAACATGCTTACATGAATAAGTGATCTATATCAGGTGTAGTATACATGGTATTGCGTATATCTGTCCATTATCGGATGATCACGTGCTAGGACTGGGGCTGGAATTATGTATGCCCCGTACGAAGCACATGTCGGATGTCTGGTAACTAGTCTCTATAATCGGATAAACATGACCTTGTCATTTTATCACGATGACAGTAATACTTAAGAGTACTAGTACCGTATCCTACGTGACCACCATCTCCATATGACTGGAGTGACACTTCCGTCTTGACATCACACCCAACACACGACGATTCTCATTTTACCCAGTATTGGCGTACACAGAACCTGTTAAAGCCCTGGTCGACTGCAACCAAAGTATATTGATTGTCGCAAGCATTAGCGTGCAAGTCTTAGGTTAAGACCAAATACACCTACCCTGATTTCAGACTTCCATAGACACATAGTCATACTACCAATGGAATTCCGAGGGGGTCTATCCAGAGCGAAGCTGTTTCTCATACTATCGGTGAAACACAACCTCATATTACACTTGCGTGAGTATCCTATACCCAAATATATGAGAACTATGTTGTTGTGCCCTCACAACGCACACAAGTGAAATACTAGTCTTTTACGCATTTATCCATGTCCAATCTCGATAATACTCTGACTAGGGATATTTAATGATTTATCCTTCGTGGATTGACATTGTCTCATATCATTCTCATTCTAGGAACAAATCATAAGTACCCCTCCTATCATTTATACATCTAGGTGATCTAATCACAAATTATAAGAGTGCAATCTCCTTTGTCACATAGTTAATTTGTACAACAACACAATAATCTATACAAATAGTGACGCTATGGGTCATAATTGTCCAACAATATTATCCCGATGGTTGCAACCAATTAGAGTACCAGTTCTGTATCCATGTGTGATCATCATCTCCATATAACTGAAGTAATACTTCCATCTTGACATCACACCCAATACACAACGATTCTCAATAAACCCAGAAGAGGCGTACACAGAACCTGTTAAAGTCCTGGACGACCAAAACCAAAGCGTATTGTCTCATACAGTCTAATCCGGAACTAATCATAGGGACTTTTAATCATTTATATATTTAAGTAATCAAATTACAAAATGATAAAATGCAATTTCCATTGTCACATAGTTAATTTATACAAAAACCACAATGTCTTTTTGCAAATAGTGACAAAATTGTCTAACAATCTCCCACTTGGCCTATAGCCAGTCACTCAAGCATCTAATACCTGAACTAAGTACATGTCGCTCAAACTTTTGTTGAGGAATAGATTTTTTCAGCGGATCTACAATGTTGTCATCTGATTCGACCTTCTCGATCTTCACATCGCCATGATGTACGATCTCATGAATCAGATGTAAACGTCGAAGAACATGCTTGGATCGTTGATGAGACTGTGGTTCCTTATCCTGCGTTATAGCCCCGTTATTGTCACAATATAATGGAACGGGCTCAGCTGCTAACGGAACTACTCCTAATCCAATTAGGAATTTACGGATCCAAACTGCCTTTTTTGCTGCTTCAGCTGCAGCAATATACTCTGCTTCTTTTATTGAATCGGTAACAGTCTTTTCATTGGAAGATTTCCAGCTTACTGCTCCGTTATTCAAACAAAACATATACCCGAATTGCGACTTATAATCATCTTTATCAGTTTGTAAACTTGCGTCGGTATAACCCAGTTACCTCAAGTTCTCCATCTCCATAGATTAAGAAAGCATCCTTAGTTCGTCTAAGATACTTTAGGATATTCTTAACCGCCATTCAGGGACCATCACCTGGATCGGCCTGATAGCGAATACACATGCTCAAAGCATATGAGACATCAGGTCGCGTACATATCTTGGCATATATGATCGATCCGACTGTCGAGGCGAACGGGATCCGACTCATGTTGTCTCTCTCATCTGAGTTTTAGGACACATGTTCTTAGATAGAGTGATGCCATGTGACACTGGCAACAGTCCCCTCTTGGACTGATCCATGTTGAATCTCTTCAACACTTTATCAATGTACGTGCTCTGGGAGAGTCCAAGCAGCTTTCTAGATCTATCCCGGTAGATCTTTATTCCCAGAATAAAGGCTGCTTCTCCCAGATCCTTCATGGAGAATTTTAATGAAATCCAAGCTTTCACCGATGTTAACATGGGAATGTCATTGCATATAAGCAATACATCATCAATGTAAAGGACAATGAATGTCAGTGCGCTCCCACTAACCTTCTTATATACAAAAGGATCATCCTCATTTTGAACGAAATCATATTCTTTTATGATCTCATCAAAACGTTGGTTCCAAGGACACGATGCTTACTTCAATCCATAAATGGATCGATTTAACTTACAAACCTTGTTTGCAAATCTTGGTACGACAAAACCATCAGGCTATGGCATATAAACATCCTCTAAAAGGATCATGTTAAGGAAAACGGTTTTGACGTCCATCTGTCATATCTCGTAATCGAAATATGCAGCAATAGAAAGCATTATCCGAATGGATTTAATCATGGCAACGGGTGAAAAAGTTTCATTGTAATCGACACCATGTCGTTAATGATACCCTTTCGCTATAAGCCTAGCTTTGTACGTTTGTACGTTGCCATCCATATCAGTCTTCCTCTTGAAAACCCATTTGCAACCAATAGGCTTTACGCCTTCTGGTGAATCAACCAGTGTCCAAACTTGATTGGCGTACATGGAATTCGTTTCGGAATTCATGGCATCTTGCCATAAATTGGAGTTGATACCTTGTATCGCTTCCTCATAAGTAGCCGGCTCGTCTTTCTCAATAAGATTAATATCCATATGAGGTACAGAAACCCATACCTCTCAGGTTGTTTTTTGACTCTCTCCGACCTACGCGGTCCTTGTGTATTCGAAGATTGTGGTACAGTCTCATCCCTGAAGGACTGTTCATGTTCCGATAAGGATTCTGTGCCAGAACAGTATCACACCCAACGATTTTCATCGAGTTCTACTTTCCTCCCACTTATCACTGCATTTAGGAATTCCTTCTCAAGGAAAACCGCACGTAGAGCAACAAATAATTTTTCCTCTTGTGGGTGATAGAAGTAATATCCTTTGGTTTCCCTAAGATATCCTAGAAATAGGCATTTATCCGATTTGGTTCTAGTTTGGTACCTTCCAAATGTTTGACGTATGCCCAGCAACCTCAAATCTTCAGGAATAAGAAACCTGGTTTCTTTCCTGTCCATATTTCATATTGTGTCTGTTGAACAGACTTTGACGGAACCTTATTCAAAATAAGTATTGCACTGTTCAATGCATATCCCCAGAAGGAAATAGGTAGCTCTGTGCGACTCATTATAGACCTTACCATGTCTAACAAAGTTTGGTTTCTCTGTTCTGACACACCATTTAATTGCGGTGTTCTGGGAGACGTCCATTGTGAAAGAATACCATATTCTTTCAAGTAATCAAGAAATTCATTGCTTAAGTATTCGCCACCACGGTCCGACCGTAATGTCTTAATACTTTTGCCGGTATGTTTTCCTACTTCGTGTCGAAACTCTTTGAATTTCTCAAAGGTTTCCGACTTGTGTCTCATAAGATACACATAACCATAACGCGATGCATCATCCATAAAGGTTACGAAGTATTCATATCCACCTCTAGCCTGGCTAGACATAGGCCCACATACGTCACTATGAACGAGGGCTAACAGTTCGGTGGCACGTGCACCTTTACCGCTAAAAGGTGATTTAGGCATCTTGCCTAATAAATAAAATTCGCAGACGTCATATGAATTTGGATCAAATCCGTCTAAGTACCCACTCTTCGAAAGTGTGGATATACGTGTCTTGTTAATGTGTCCCATGTTGGATAATATGACCCATAGCGTCATTATTTGTACAGATCATAGTGTTGTTGTACAAATTAACTATGTGACAAGGAAATTGCAATCTCATCATTTGTGATTAGATCACCTTAGATATATAAATGAAGAGGGTCCATATGATTAGTTCCTGGATTGAGATGATATGAGACAGTATCAGTCCACGGAGGATTAATCATTAAATATCTCTAGTCGTAGTATTATCGAGACTGGACATCGATAAGCGGAATAGGCTATATGCGGATAGTATTGCACTTGTGCGCGTTGTGAGTGCACAACAGCATAGTTCTCATATATTTGGGTATTGGATACTCATGCAAGTGCGATAGGAGGTTGTGTTTCATCGATGGTACGGGAAACAGCTTCGCTCTGGATAGACCCCTCGGAATCCCATTGGTATTATGACTATGTGTCTATGGGAGTCCGACATCAGGGTAGGTGTGTTTGGTCTTAACCTGAGACTTGCACCGCTAATGCTTACGACAATCAATATACTTTAGTTGAGGTCGTCTAGGACTCTAACCGTTTCTGTGTACGCCAATGCTGGGTATATTGAGAATCGTAGAGTATTGGGTGTGATGTCAAGACGGAAGTATCACTCCAGTCATAGTGGAGATGATGTCACGCAGGATACGGTATTAGTGCTCTTAAGTGCTGGCCGGCCATCGGGATATTATGACAAGGTCATGTATATCCGATTATAGAGACTAGTTACCAGACATCCGACATGTGCTTCGGACGGGGCAGAGACTTATCCATCCAGCCCCAGCCCTAGCACGTGACTATCCGATACTAGGCCGATATACACAATACTTGGTATACTATGCTTGATATAGATCTTAATATTCTTAGATGAATATGACCGGAGAATTGGGTAGACTTCATGCTTTGCTAGAAGCCGATCTTGTCTCGTAAATCGGTAGAACGTAGTACTTGGTACGTACGTGATTCGGATACTCCGACGACCGTATTTACTGCCGAATTATCCGGGGATCTCATGGGTCGCTTCCCAATAATCCACCGATGACGTATGACTCGCACTGTTAAATAATCTGGAATTATATAGAAGAGAGAGAAAATTAATCTAGGATTAATTACGGAGATATTTTATCTAGGATAAATATCATCTAAAGAGAGAGATGATTAATTTGGAATTAATCGGTAAATTAATATATTCGATATATTAAATGAAATTAGATTTCGACGCGGAATTAAAATTAGATTTTAATTCGGGCAAACGAATTAATTTAGAATTAATTCGTTAGCGAGGTGAATAGTGAATTCGCTAGGCGTAATCATTTAATTACGACGCAACGGAAAATTCGCTAATTAGGAATTAGCGAACCCGAGCCCGAGTGTGATTGCGAGCGCATTCGTATTTCGAATTCGAGTGCGGCAACGCAAGTCACATCAAGCGTCAAATCATTCGTCACATCAAGCGTCAAATAAAAAGTCACTTTGAGTGATTGATTGATTGATTGATGTGATTGATTGATTGAGTGATTGAGACACATCAAGTCACTTTTATAAAGTGACAATGAATAGTTGATGTGTGTGGTTGAAATAGTGAAAGTTGGTGGGAGTATTTACCATTTTATTTATTTGGTAAATGCTTTATATTTTTTTTATGGAAAAAATATAAACCTTTTTGGAAAAGGTTTACCAACTCTTACACATTCATCTCTCTCCATTTCTCTCTACCACACTCACAAACGCCCAAAATGGGCATTCCACTTTGTTTTCTTTGTAAAAACCGAGCAAGGGAAGCCAAGAGTTGGGTTTTTGTGGCAAAAACCGCAAGTGCTAGCACACTACGAGACTTGCGAAGGTTGTAGGGAGGTTCACCCATGAGTCGGGATTCGTTTGACGCAATCTTGGAGCTGAATTCGCACTCACCATTCTATTTGTAGGCAGTGAACTGCAGTGATTGGCGCCACTTTGAGAGCCCAAAACTTGTTTTGTTTGTTGTGCCGATTCGTCTCAACCGATCGATGTGAGTATTCTGCTACCTCCTGTTGATGTATTCACACTTGTATTCATTGCTTGTTTGATCTTGGGACCTAGATAAAACCTAACAATGGCATCAAGAGCTATAGGTTCAAGCATGAAAAATGTAGGGCTTAAAATTGGGTACTTTGTATTTGAGCATGATTTTGTAAAATTGGATGTTTAAGCATGCTTAATATATGTTATATTGAAGATTGATTTGATCATTTCAATCAACAAAATATGATTGGATCAATTTTGCCCAAAAAGTTGTTATCTTGCCGAATATGTATGGTGTTGGAATTCTTGGAATTTTTCATTATTAATTCATTGGATGAGTTGTAATGAAGTTGGATGATGTTGATTTGAGATTGAATTGGATAATTTTGAATTGAACAAAAACCCCTAATACCTTCACCTTGGCCGAATCTACATTGCCTTATAAAAGTCTTGGATTTTTGATTTTTGACATTAGATGTATTGGAAATCATTCGGAAGTTAATTGGATGTCGATTGTGGAATTAATTGGATTAAATTCAAATCGGACAAAATTACTCCCTTGGCTGAGAGCTTTAAAGCATGTAATGGGTTTGATTTTTTCATTAATGTGTTGGACATGTGATGATGATATGAACATGATTAATTGGACTAATTTGGTGTTTTGGAAATATTGATTTGGGTGATTAATCATGTAATGCACTTTAGGTAATTAAATTGCGAAATTGGATTTGTGTAATTTAATGAATTAGGCCTTTAAATTGATTTGGGCTTATAAGTTTGTAATTGGGCTTATTGGGCTTGATTTTATCAAGTTGGGTTTAGGCCAATGGATTGGATCCAATTGGGCCCAAAACCACTACACTACCATAAAGCCCAAATGCAACTTATAAACCTTTAAAGTTTACTTGGGCCTAATGGGCTAAATTGATTTCTGGGCTTATGGGGTTACTCCTTGATTGGGCTTTGGTTGCCGAAGCCCACGCCTTATAGAAATTAATTAAAGCCCATTAGACTTGAATTGAATTGACGTTGGACGTTAATCGGGCTTTGAGACCCGAGCGCGATTAAATTTGGAATTTAAGTCAAAAAGGTTTATTAAATAAAGTGTAATATTTATTTGGAATTGAATAGTGAATTAGTATTAAATACATGTTAAATTGGATTTAATTATGTAGTTTAATTAATTCAAGAATTCGTACTTTGAGTACTTATTCACAAACGAGTTTGACTCGACCAAAATCAAATCGTTGTTTGAACATTGGATGATCACATAATTATCAGATTAATTAATTTGATTAGATTGATTGATAGCATGCTTTTGTGTGAATACGTGGTTGTGATGAATGAATAATGTATATCAGATGGATATTAGTCGGGTGGGGGCAATTTTGGAAATTGTTGTAATAAATTCGATTTATTAAATTGGACCTACGTGTCCAGCCTTATCACCTCTATTCTCTTGTATTCTCTTCTCACCTATTCCCCTCAATGTAAATGAGGTTTCTTTAGAAGTGTAGTGTAACGGGGTAGAAGTAATAACAAGTGCTAGCTTGAGGAGAAAGGGAGAGATTTGATCTAGGATCAATATGTAAAGTATCCATCCGCATATCATTATTATTTATTTTCATACTCGCTTTATTATGTATTTAGAATGCATGTTTAAGGGTGTATGATGATGAGACCTTAACAAGATAATGAAATTGGTAGCCAATTTGCACGCGAAAAGCCCTCATCAAATATCATGCGTCTTTTTCCTTCCATTGAGTGATTCTTGCTCAAGATCCTAAATTGGCATGGGTTGTTGGCCAAAGTCAAGCCCTTGTCCGTCGAAGATGTGTTTGAATCACGAGGCTTTGTTCCATATTGGTGTCTTGTCCAAGTTGTGGTTTGTTGGCGAAAGTCAAGACCACTTCTTGTCCATCGACATTGATTACGAAGCTTCCATGGTCAATGGGTCCGCGCTTGACTGGGATCATTAGGTTTGTTGTGCCAAAGCCAAGGCCTAGTTGATTCAGAGAAAAAGGTTAGGGTATATATTCGATATATAGGCATATATAAGATATATGTTTCGGACTTGGATGTCCACCTACTGGATCTAGGAGTTGGATGAGATCCAATTGATCTTCGAGATCTACCTAGTTAATTATCCATACAATTTGTTGGCCAAAGTCAAGATTGTGTGATATTTAACGGGATCCTAGCCCACTAGGAAACACGGTTTCCCGAGTACTCGACAGAGGGTTAGAGGCTCGCCGAAAAATAATGGGAGGCAAGATTGAATTGCAATATTCGTTCAATTACTCGCCATACGCGCTCATTCAAATTATTTCGTCGTAATATTAAATGTTAGTTGGACTAATATTAAATTGTTGTTTTAATAAACAGTTGGACTGTATTATAGTTGATTATATATAATTGGATTATATCAATATATTTTGAATTAATTAATTTCAGTTTACAGTTGATTTTATAATTGGATTATAGTAATCAATGTAATTGAGGTTATTAATTTGGATTATATTTGATTATATAGTTGGACTATTATAATCATTATAATATAATAGTACCACTAATAAATTGATTAAATAGTTGGACTATTGACATCAAGAAAGAATTGAAAATTTGGATATTTAAAATATAATCTGGGATTAAATATTTTAAATGATTTAATTTTCAATTGGGAATAAATAATAGGTTACTTATTTGATAAAATAACTTATTATACCTTAAAGCCCAAAATTAAGCAAAATAAGTAGAGCATAAAATCTTTGGAAGATTATGTGATGCTGACTTTAGTGCTTAATTTAATATACTTGTCATAAATCTAATTTTAGATTTAATAAGTATTAAAGTTGCAATAATGTAATTCTTGGAGAATTAATGACTATTCTAGAGGAGAAAGTCAAGGTTTGCAATTGGGCGTATAGCACAGGTGCACATTCGTTTCAATATGCTAAAACCCAAAGGCTTGGCCGAAAAGTTTGTGAAATATTGAAAAGCATATTGACATATCCCCAAAGTGACTACCATTGGATATGGCAGACACGAGGAATTAAAGAAAGGGCATGGCTCTGACTTTAAAATGTTTTTCAAAGTTATGTTCACTACTGTATTGAAATTAGATTTTAAATACTTAGTGTGGTACATAAAATATATGTATTGATGTTCAGATCTGCTTTGAGCAGGATACTGACTCAAGCTGAGATTGCTCTGCGAATCGGAAACGGGATGAAAGTCGCTGTTTCGACCGTAGATACCTAAGTTTAGGAACTACCCTTCGGGTGTGTACTTAAATTAGGAACTGTTATAATGTAACTAGTTTGACTAGAGATATTATCTCTATATCAGTGTTTAAATCCATTGTGGATAAACCTTTTATTTCTAGAACACTAAAGTGTTCATTATATAAAGATGATACTGAGATAAACATATTAGATGTGAATACAGAATTTATATTTTGAATATAATTAAAATCTCAAAACATATAAAATGAACAAATAAATAGCTCAAATTGATTTGATCAAGTAGAGACTTATTTTGTGGCATTGTTGTCTAGACAGAATCAAACAAGACTCGTATATCCGCACTTTTTGAAGAGTGGGTACTAGGACTGATTTGACTATTCAAATAAAGTCTACGAATCTAGTTTATTAGGTAAAGTACCCAAAATACTATTTACTTGGTAATGGTGAAAATGCCATCGATCTGTTAGCCCTATTCATTGTGAAGAAAGTGGGCCCATATCTAGCTAGGCTAGATGTGAATATGAATATTTCGTGACCTTAACGGATGTGGCATCCCGTTATGGTTATGTGTTTCTTTGAAGAACACAAATCGGAAACTTTTTAGAGTTTCGACACGAAGTAGATAACCGATTGGCTATAGTATTATAATCCGTCACGGTAAGACCGTAATGGAAAATACTTAAGCAGTAAGTTTCATATATACATGAACGAGTACAGATTCTTTCAGATGAGGACTCCTCCCGAGACATGTCAGTTTGACGATGTGTCCGAACTAAAAAACCGAATTTTGTGGACATGATAAGGGTTATCACGAGTCGCTCTGAGCTACCATTTCCTCAACGGATATGTATTAACAGTGCAAAACTTATTAGAATAAGGTTCCATATAAATCCGTTTGACAGATATCATATAGGATATGAACAGGAAAGAAACGGGTTTTCTCATTCCTAATAATTTGGATATGCCAGGCATAACAACGTTTGGATGATCCAAACTAGAACCCAAATTGGATAAGTGCCAATTATAGGTTATCCTAGGGAAACCATAAGTTATAGTACTTATATATCTCACATGGGAACAATATGATGTTTGCTCGCCATGCGGTTTTTCCCCTGAGAGGAATACCGATATGCAGTGGTAAGTGGGAGGACAAGTAAAACTCGATGAAAATCAGGGTAATACTGTTCAGGCACGAAGTCCGTAATGGAACAAAATAGTTCATCAAGGATGAAACTAAAACCATTAATCTTCGAATACACAAGAACCGCGTAGATCGGAGAGAATCAGAAAACAACTTGGGGTATGGGTT
>SKCR01034370.1:0-49280 GCA_019454045.1 Zanthoxylum bungeanum
TTGTTATGGAAGAGTAACAGCATAATTCTCATGTATTTAAGTATTGGATACTTATGCAAGTGTGATAGGAGGTTGTGTTTTACCGATAGTACGGAAAACAGCTTTACTCTGGATAGACCCCGCAGAATCTCATTGGTAGTATGACTATGTGGCTATGAGAATCTACATCAGGGTATGTGTATTTAGTTTGAACCTGAGACTTGCATCGCTAGTACTTACGAAAATCAATACGTTTTGGTTTTGGTCGTCCAGGACTTTAACAGGTTCTATGTACGCCTCTTCTGGGTTTATTGAGAATCGTAGTGTATTGGATGTAATGTCAAGAATGAAGTATCACTTCAGTCATATGGAGATGATGATCACACAGGGATACAGAATTGGTA
Source organism: Zanthoxylum bungeanum (assembly GCA_019454045.1). Classification (NCBI taxonomy): domain Eukaryota; kingdom Viridiplantae; phylum Streptophyta; class Magnoliopsida; order Sapindales; family Rutaceae; genus Zanthoxylum; species Zanthoxylum bungeanum. Next base: position 384 of record SKCR01034370.1, read on the forward strand.
CTCTAATGTGTTGCAACCATCGGGATAATATGACAAGGTCATGATTAACCGATTAAAGAGACTAGTTACTTGTGATCCGATATATGTTTCGTACGGGGCAGACACTATTCCAGCCTCAGGCATTGCATGTGACATCCGATATTGGATCGCAATACGCAATACTACGTATAATACGCCTGAAAATATCACATATTCCATTAGAAATATTTCTGGAGAATTGGGTAGGCATGGCGCTTTGCTAGAAGCCAACCATGTCTCATAAATCGATAAAAATATAGTACGAAGTACGTACGTGTTCAGATAGTCTGACGATCAAATTTGATGCCAACATATCCAGGGATCTCTTGGATCACTTCCCGAAGATTCACCGATGACGTATGATTCAAACTCAATTAATCTGGGATTAATTACGGAGAGATTTTATATATGACAAAATACTATTTGAAGAGAGAGAACGATTAATTTGGAATTAATCGATAAAATAATATATTTGATATATTAAACGAAATTAGATTTCGACGCAGAATTAAATTGGGTTTTAATTCGGGCAAATGAATTAATTTAGAATTAATTCGCGAGCGACGTGAATATTAATTTTGCTTGGCATAATTATTTAATTAAATTTGATTTAATTACGTCGCAACGAAAAATTCATTAATTTCGAATTAACGAACCCGAGCCCGAGATGTGTCGCGGGCCCACTCGGATTTTGAATCAAATGGGGCCCACATGTCACATCACTTGTCATTTTAAGTTACTTTTTGGTGATGGGTTTTGGTGATGGTATGATGATGACTTGTAAAACACATTTTGTGTGTAATGATTGAAAGACTTTTACCAAATGTTTGGTATATCTTTCATTTGATTTTTGAAATCAAATAATTCACTCATTTTCACTCTCTCTCACACGGTTTCAACCAAAAGAAATCATTCCCTCTCTTTGCCTCTCATTGCCGAGAGCTTCAAGGAAAAAGAAGAAGATTTGTTGCAAATCTTCAAGAGTGCTAGCACACACAATGATCATTCAAATGTGATAGGGAAACCATCCCAAAAGCTTGGAATCAAAAGACAAAGCTTGGATCTTGGAGCTTGGCCGAAACTTGGAGGAGAAATTTTTATTTTTGACGCATTCTAAATCCGTTCAATGTAAGTGTGATTCCGCCATACTTCATTTTGTATTCACAATCTTTCATTGCTTAAATTGATCTTGGAACCCTAATATAAACCAACAGCCATCCATGTCAGTCTTCTTCTTGATAACCCATTTACAATCAATAGGCTTTACGCCTTCTGGTGCATCAGCCAGTGTCCAAACTTGGTTGGTATACATGGAATCAATTTTTGACTTCATGGCATCTTGCCAAAAAACGGAGTCGATACCTTGTATTGCTTCATCATACGTAGATGGTTCATCTTCCTCAATAAGATTAATATCCACATGAGGTGAGATCAGAAACTCATACCTCTAAGGTTGTTTTCTGACTCTCCGACCTACGCGGTTCTTGTGTATTATAACATTATAGTACAGTCTCATCCCTGATGAACTGTTTGTGTTCCATTAAGGAATAGGTGTTAGGAACAGTATTACTCTGATTTTCATCGAGTTCTACTTTCCTCCCACTTACCAATGCATTTAGGAATTCCTTTTCAAGGAAAACCGCATGTAGAGCAACAAATACATTGTTCTCTTGTGGGTGGTAGAAGTAATATCCTTTGGTTTCCCTATGATGACCTACAAATAGGCACTTATCCGATTTGGGTTCTAGTTTGGTACTATCCAAACATTAAACGTATGTCCAATATCCCAAAATCTTCAGGAATGAGAAACCTGATTTCTTTCTTGTCAATATTTCATATGGAGTCTGTTAAACAGTTTCATATTGAGTCTGTTAAACAGACTTTGACGGAACCTTATTCAAAATAAGTATTGCATTATTCAATGCGTATCCCTAGAAGGAAATTGGTAGCTCAGTGCGACTCATCATGGACCTTACCATATCCAAAAAAGTTCGATTTCTTCGTTCGGACACACCGTTTAATTGAGGTGTTCCGGGAGGAGTCCACTGTGAAAGAATACCATACTCTTTCAAGTAATCAAGAAACTCATTACTCAAGTATTCGCCACCATGGTCCGACCGTAATGTCTTATGCCGGTCTGTTTTTCTACTTCGTGTCGGAACTCTTTGAATTTCTCAAAGGTTTCCGACTTATGTCTCATAAGATACACATAACCATAACGCGATGTATCATCTGTAAAGGTTACGAAGTATTCATATCCACCTTTAGCCTGGCTATACTTGGGCCCAAAAATGTCACTATGAACGAGGGTTAACAGTTTGGTGGCATGTGAACATTTACTGCTAAAATGTGTTTTAGGCATTTTACCTAATAAACAAGATTCGTACACGTCATATGAATTTGGATCAAATCTGTCCAAGTACCTACTCTTCGAAAGTCTGGATATACGAGTCTTGTTAATGTGTCCCAGACGACAATGCCACATATAAGTTTCATCTTTTTTACTTAATTTAAGCCTTTTCTTTGTTATGTTATATGTTTGAGATTGATTTATATTCAAAATATAAAGACCATTATTAACATCAGCACTGCATATCTCCAAATCATTTTTATAAAAAAAACACCCGGTGTTTCTGAATACAAAAGTATACCCACGTTGGGTCAAACATGATACAGATATAATGTTTCTAGTCAAATTAGGTACATAATAGCAGTTTGATAAATTAAGTACATGCCTAGATGGCAATTCCAAAATATATGTCCCAACAGCCAAAACGGAAACTCTAGTCCCATTTCCATCTCGGAGATCAATCTCTCCTGAAGCCAATCTCCTGCTAATCTACAGATCATGCACATCAGTACATATATGAGTACCACAACCAGAATAAAAAATCTAATTTTTAAAACTAGAAGTAGACACGTTTATCTCAATAACAAACATACCTGAAGTTGGTGTCTTGCCCGCCTTCACTTCCTTTATCTACGCCTTGTACTTACGGCAGTCACGCTTCCAACAACACCATTTGCCATATTACAGGCAAACATCTTGGGATTTTTCATTTTCCTTCCCATAAGACTTTTGTGATTTGGCCTTGCCCTTTCTCTTCTTCTTCTTCTTCACACCTCCAGAAGCCTTCGGCCAAACCTTGGCATTATGAGATGTTGAAACGAAGTGCGCCTCACGCTTTTTGCCCTTCAGAAGCTCCTTTTCTGCCTCTTTCATTATGGACATCAACTCTCCAAGAGTATTTTCTCGGTTTATCATATTGCAATTCATGATGAACCCGCTCCAGCTGTCAGAAAGAGACTGTAAGATCAAATCTATAGATGTCTCAGCCTCTAAGACTATGACCAGTTGTCCCAGCTGTTCGATGTCAGCAATAAGCTGTGACACATGGTGCTCAACATATATACCCTCTGACATGCGAGAGCGAAAGAGCTTCTTCTGTAATTTATACATTTTCTATCTAAGGTTAGATCGATGAAGGTACTTCAATTTCAACATCATTTCATAGGGATCCAATCCCTTATTTTGACGACGAAATTATAGGGTCATCGCAGCAAGCATAACGGATTGAGCAGTTGAGTTTTATCATTGTGAGTCTTCCAAAGCTCAAGCTCAACTGGCTGCTCAACTCCGGGTTTAGGCCAATAGGTTTTTCTATCATATAAAGCAACTTCTCAGACCATAGGACAATCTTGAGGTTCATATCCTAGTCAGGAAAATTTACGCCATTAAAGACATTTTCGCTCATGACGATGTCCCTAACGTCGTTCTTTCCAGTCATCTTGATTGCAATAGTCTAACTATTCAATCAACGATTACAGGTACAGTCCAACTGTTACAAGAAAATAATAAAATATTAGTCCAAATAATAAATATTTATAATGACAAATAATTTGAATGTGCGTATTTGGTAAGTATTTGAACGAAATTATAAATTCAATACTGGCCTCCCATTATTTTTCAGGGAGCCTCTAACCCTCTGTTGAGTACTCGGGAAACCTAGTTTCCTAGTGAGCTAGGATCTCGTTAAATAACACACAACCTTGACTTTGGCCAACAAGCTGTATGATATTTAACTAGGTAAATCTCTAAGATCAATTGGATCTCATCCAATTCCTAGATCCGATAGGTGGACCTCCAAGTCTGAAACATATATACAATATATATGCTAATATATCCAATATATTTCCTAACATTTTCCTCTGAATCAACTAAGCCTTGTCTTTGGCTCAACAAGCTTAATGATTCCAGTTAAGCGGGACCCATTGACAGTGGGAAAGCTTCGTAATCCATGTCGATGAACAAGAAGTGACATTGACTTTGGCCAAAAAATCACAACTTGCCCAAGACATGCGATATGGAACAAAACTTTCGTGGTTCAAACACATCCGCAATGGACATTGATCTTGACTTTGGCCAACAAACCAATGCCAATCTTGGATCTTGAGAGAGAACCACTCAATGGAATTAAATCGCTTAATATTGTATTGAGGATTTTTTCGCGTAAATTGACAACCAATTTATTATCTTTGATTATGTCTCATTATATACCCTTAAGCATGCATTCTAAAATCATAATAAGGCTAGAAATATAATAATATGCGGATGGATATTTAACAAATTGTTCCTAGAACAAATCTCTCTATTTCCTCTCCCGCCTCTCGGCTAGCATATTCTAAATTTTACCCAATTTACATAATACAATAAAGAAACATCATTTACATTGAGAGGAATTGGTGAGAAGAGAATTACAAAGAGTCAATAGATATAAGGCTGGACACGCAGGTCCAATTTATAAATTCTAAATTTATTACAATAATTTTCAAAATTGCCCTCACCCTTCTAATATCCATTCGATAGACATTATTCATATAATACAACCATTTATTCACACAAAGCATGTTATCAATCAATCTAATCCAATTAATTAATCTTTGATTAATGACCATCCAATGTTCAAACAACGATTTGATTTACTCGAGTCCAACTCGTTTGAGAATAAATACTCAAAGTACGTATTTTTGAATTATATCGAACTACAATTTTAAATTCAATTTTTAAATTATATTCAATACTAATTCATATTTAATTCCAAATTAAATAATTACACTTTTAAAAATGTATTTTAGACTTGGATTCCAAATTCAATCTACATGGGTCTCAAAGACCCATTTAGTATCCATATTAATTAAAGTCCAATGGGCTTTTAATTAATTCTTTAGCTCTTTGCATTCGTAATCGCAGGACATGCCAATATGCCATGGAAGGCATAATTTTAAAAACGAGGAACCTGTTGTTTGAATACAAAATGTACTCATGGACATATATCACAATTTGTAGTCATAAGACAAATGAACAAACCTCATTGCTTTTTATAGTTGTGTTGAACCCTAAGCTCCATGGAAAACATAAAAAGCATCAGTAGCATCAATATTTGGATCATTTGCTTTGAGAGAAAATTACTAGTTACAGACTAATGGAACTGCTTCCATGTCTCACTGTTCTTCCTTGTCCACTTTCAGGAATTCACAGCCCTGCAGCTTCTCAATCACAACCACTTGCAAGTAACAACAAGGATTCAAGGCAACAAGGCAATCAGAGTAGAATGAAAATAGCAGGGTGGAATAGCTTGGTGATTTTTGTAAAAGTAGAGGTCAATTGTACCAGAAAATGCAGCAATCAATTGTAATGGATATTGTAATGAAACTCAAATTTCAATAATAGGCCTTAGTCCATTCTTTGTATCATACATGCGTGTATGGAGAATTCTACATTTCTCTCTTATTTATACTAGTAAGGAAATAACGTAAATTTGCTTATTTTGGGAATTCCTAGAATCATGAAATCATGACAATATCTTCCATTCCTTTTCTCTTCTGCTGTCTCGCTTGTTCGTTCCTTCCATACTCGGATACCCTCCTTCTGTAATGTCGTTTGCCTTTTGTTGCATCTGCTCTCTCTCTCTTTCCCACTCAGCCTTAGCTGCACTCCCAATAGTAACTTAAGTTGGGCCCCTTTTTCTCTTATCCTATGATACACCTTCAGTCGGGTCTCATCCCAGACATAGCATTCAAAGCTTCACCAAATGATAATCACAGTCCACATCACATTGCAAGGATATTCTCAAATCACAAAACTTCTGGCCATATTCCAAGTACATTACAGATGTTCTTCACCATTTCTCTCACTTAAAATCTGACGAACATACTATCCGACCTATCAACATAAGCAGCACAAAAACTACATTTGCTTCCTCTCCACCTAAAGCACTAAACTATGCAAGTACATTACTCATTCATAGGATGCGTTTGGTAGAGAATATTGTAAACTAGCTTATAAGCTATAGAACAAACGCTAGAATATAAGATAGTGATAGCATCAGAAAATAATCTCATGTTATGAGAATATGGTTTTGTGAGTGTTAACGCTAGCATTGACGCTAGCGTTAACTTACTCGTTTAGTGGAGCGTTAACGCTCCACCAAAAGCACCCTTAGTCAAAATAACGGCAAAGAAAACTAAAAAGTGCAGGCATTGGCACACTAAGAACTGAACTAACGACCAATACTCCTAAATTTCAATTACAAACTAAAAATACAAACTTTAAAACAAAGTTAAAAGCACCAACCTTCAAAATAGGTATATGAATATCACTCAAAGTATCATTTGGAGTAATCAACGTCGTCTCAAACTCCTCCAGCGAAAACTCAGCTGCTATATTCAACAACGACCTAAACATCAAACAACACCCAAAAAAAAAAAAACTTCAATTCACTTGACTAAAAAGATCAAAACTTTGCAAAACAAAAACACTCACATGCAAGATATTAAGTACGGAAGAAAACTCCCACATAGCCCGGAGATTCCACCGTGGCAGCTGCGACGGGGGAAGGTCACCGACCAACACATGACAATCTTACTATTAGCACTGCATTGCTGCTGCTGCGGCGGCGGCGGCTCCTCCTCCCCCTTCTTCTTATTATTAGGCTTGCGGTCGATCACCGTCTGGGGATTGGCCAGAACCAGGAATTGGGAAGGAGGGTCTGTTGTGATTCACCGATCACTTTACACTGTGTTTGAGGAAAAACCGAATGCAATTTTATTACTACAAGAATAAAATTCAAGTTTACAACTAGAAATTTAACAAAAAAAAAACTCACACTCTCTCAAGCTCTTTACTTGGAGCTTACACACACTTTGGGATGAATTACAATGGCTCTGAGGGCTCAAACTTATAATGCTGAAAATGTGTGCACTGTTCACACGTTTTCACAGCACACACACAAGCTGTAAAGCTTGAACTTGCCAGCTCCCAGCTCCCCTCTGCCAATTTGTCAACTCTCTTTCGGTGGAAGTCTTCATCATGCTTTCGGTGGAAAGCAGCCGCTGTCTTCAAACAATCTCCCCCTCGGTGAAGATTTCCCCAAAATCTGAGCCGACCATTAATCATCCAAACGGATCCTCCAAATGATCCTCCCTTGGCTGCATCTGTATGACTGCCTACGTACCCTGAGTTGGGATCAAGCCAATCGTAGTTCTATGTATCATCTGACAGCTATCCTGATTATGTCTCTGCACAACTCTAGCTTGTCCTAATCATCGTTCCTTTGTTGACATGTCGGCTGTGTCTCTGCACAGCACACTTCACTGCATCTTTGTACAGTATTCTCCTGCTATGTCTATGCATAGTACAATCTACTATGTCTCTGCACAGTAATCTTCTGTTGTGTCTCTGCACAGTTTTGTTGCCATGTTTCTTCATTCACTCATGTGTCCTCAGTGCCTTCTTGCCTTTGGGAAACTCTCTGGCTCCCCCACATCAGTAAGCATAATATATTCGGATCCTGGATATCTGGTTGATGGAATCCTGCCTCGCTCAGATCTTCTTGTCTGAGGTCCACTGGTTTCAGGAGGTCTATCATCATCCATTTCTGTGAATGATCTTGCAGCTTCTAGTGGAGTGGGTTGCGGCTCCCCCTGCTCAACACTTTCTTCTGTAATCTCCGATGGAACAGGTTGTGTCTCCCCCTGCTCAACATCTCTATCTGCCTCCTCTGGTTCTGCTTCTGGAATTTCCTCGTGCACCATATATGTGGCCAATCGTGTTGGATGCTGGGTCTGGATTTCTGTTGGCATTGGAATTGGAAGACATTATGGGCATTTCAATGTCTTCAATTGTTTGGTCTTCAAGAAACTCTACTTCATGGCTTCTGATGACCATCTTTTCCTTCGGATCCCATAGTCTGTATCCAAATTCTTCATCTCCATGGCCTAGGAATATATATGGAGTTGTCCTTGCATCGAGCTTCTCCCTGAGCTCATTGGATACATGTACAATGGCTAAACAACCGAATACTCTAGGGTGAGTGTATGAGGGATTCTTACCAGACCATAATTTCTCTGGAATCTCCAAGTTCAACGGTTCAGATGGTGATCTGTTTATCAGGTGACAGGCAGCACGAACAGCTTCTCCCCAGAATGGCTTTGGCAGCTTAGCCATACTGATCATTCCTCTGACTTTCTCTATAATGGTGCGGTTCATGTTTGCAGTGACACCATTATGTTGTGGAGTGCGTGGAACAGTTATCTCATATCGAATGCTATGTCTCATGCAGTAGGCTTCGAACTCTCTGGAATTGTACTCGCTTCCATCGTCTATGTGAATGCACTTCAGCTTCTTCCATGTTTCATGCTCTACCATGGCGTGGAACAGCTTGAACTGATCTAGGACCTGATCCTTCGTCTTGAGGAAATACACCCAGATTTTCTGAGAAGCATCATCAATGAAAGTCAGAAAATATTTGTTACCGTCCAATGAATCAACCTTCAAGGGACCACAAACATCAGAGTGCACCAGACTGAGCAACTCTGATCTTCTCTCTGAAGAGAAATAAAATGAGACTCGGCGTTGCTTACCAATCAAGTAGTGGTTGCAAGGACCTCGTGCAGCATCATTGGTAAGCTACTTCTTGTTTAGGGTAGACAACCCTCTCCCACTCATGTGTCCGAGTCTCTGGTTCCACAGATTTTGAGAAGCCTCTTTTTCAGCTACATTGAGGCTGTCTGCATAAATTTTCACATGAGTCTTGTATAGTGCGCCGCAAGCATGTCCTCGGGCGACAACCATAATACCTTTTGTCATTCTCCATGTGTCATTTCTGAAGTGATTGTCATAACCCTGTTTGTCAAGAGCTATTCCCGAGAGTACATTCAGCCGAAGTTCTGGAACATGCATGACATCTTTCAAGGTCAATGTACACCCGACATTTTTCCGCAACTGAATATCACCCATTCCTACTATCCCAGAGGAACTGATATTTATCATCTTCACTGCTCCAAAGTCTCCCGCTTTGTAGGTTGTGAAGTAATCTCTGTGAGGAGTGAAGTGGTAGGATGCTGCAGTATCTACCACACACTCAACATCTTGGGTTGCATTGTGAAGGCATGTCTCTTCATGTATGGAGCATATTGCTACATCTACTTGGACAACGACCAATGTCTCTCTTTTTTCATTCTTCGGCTGGTGATTACCTTCTCTCTACTCTCGTTGCAGTTTTCGGCAATTCTTCTTTAGGTGGCCTACAATGCCACAATGGTAGCACTTATAGGTAGGCTTCCTTCCATCTGAGGATCTACCCCTGGTTGTGCTTCTGCCTCTCTCTCTGTCTCTTCCTTGATGTCTTCCTCGAGTCTCTGTGACGAAGGCTTCTGTCTGTTCTGAGCCAACATCTTTTCTCATGGACTCCTCATTCGACAGGGCATCTTTTACCATAGGCATGGTAACTTTACCTCCTGGAGCGGAATTGCTGAGAGTAACCACCAATGTCTCTCAGCTATCAGGAAGGGAACTGAGTAGTAAGAGGGCTTGTACTTCATCTCCCAGCTGCATGTCTACTGCAGACAGCTGATTCACCAGGCTCTGGAACTCGTTAGTGTGTTCTGCAATGGAAGTTCCACTCCGTAGCTTCAGGTTCACCAAATGCCTCATTAACAGGGCTTTATTCCAAGCTATCTTGGCCTGGAATATGTCTTCCAGCTTTATCCACATCCCGTAAGCATCTGAATCCTGTGCAACGTGGTGGAAGACACTGTGACCGATCCACTGCCTAATCTGACCCAAAGTTCTGTTGTTGAGCTTATTCCAGTCATACTCCTTAACAGACTCTGGTTTCACTCCCTTCAACTCGATGACATCAAACAAATCTTTGTAATGCAAAAAATCTATCATCCGAGGTCTCCAGAGGGAGTAATTAGTTGCAGCCAGTTTAATCATTGCACCAGAAGATGAATCTCAAATTTCCATTTTAAATTTTAAAGTTTAAAATGTAAATACACTAAAATAGGGTCTGAATTTCACAAATCCGAGGTCACCGTTGCGTCCAGCACGATCGAAAATGGTGGAATAGACAATTCGTTGGTCTAAATCCGACACAGGGGCTGATTTGTAAATTCCTAAAAGTTCTGGGGCAAAACTGTAAATTTCAAAACTTCAGGGGCTAAATGAAATTTACCAGGATGCTGACGTGTCGCTGACGTAGAAATGCTGACGTGGCAAGTGGGACCGGCTTTGTTGACGTGGCAGACACGTGGCGGATGACGTGGCTGATGACGTGTCTGCTGACTGGGCGCTGACTGTGCGCTGACTGGGCATGACATGGCGCTGACGTGGCGGCCCCGCGGATCGTCTTCAACCTTGGGAGCGCGTGCGGCGCATGGTGCGACTGGTGGCGCGTGGGCAGTGTTCTGTAAGGCACGTGCGGCGCGTGCGACCTGCTGGGACGTCAGTTCGGTCGCCGGAAAATACCACCGTGCTCATCTCGATGTGAACTAGCTGATGGTACCCTCAAAATGAATTTTTGACAACTTTTCCGGAACTCAAATTTTCCGAACCAAACTTTGTTCTTCGGTTTTTCGATCCCATTGACGAACCAAAGCTCTGATACCACTTGTTGTGATTCACCGATCACTTTACAGTGTGTTTGAGGAAATATCAAATGCAATTTTATTACTACAAGAATAAAATTCAAGTTTACAACTAGAAACTTAACAAAAAAAATCTCACACTCTCTCAAGCTCTCTACTTGGAGCTTACACACACTTTGGGATGAATTACAATGGCTCTGAGGGCTCAAATTTATAGTGCTGAAAATGTGTGCACTGTTCACACGTTTTCACAGCACACACACAAGCTGTAAAGCTTGAAGTTGCCAGCTCCCCTCTGCCAAAATTTTCAACTCTCTTTCGGTGGAAGTCTTCATCATGCTTTTGGTGGAAAGCAGCCGCTGTCTTCAACAGGGTCCCCAGGTGATTGGTCAAATGGTTGAGTCTTCGTATGTCAAGATCAGTGTTCAACTTCTAGAATCAATATTTATAAGAGCCTGGGACAGCATCGAATCCGATTTTATCCAAATCGGAGTCCAATTATATCTGATATAGGACGGGGTTATTTTGGTAATTTCACTGATTAATTGCTTTAGTTTTAGGGATGATAATTTGGGTTAAGATTCGTTCATTCGTTCGATTCGATTCGCTTTAAAGCGAATACAAGTTTAAACAAATGGATTTGTTTAATAAATGGGTCAATTCTGTTCAATTCGTTTATTCAAATTCGAATTTAAGCTTATTGATTCGTTTATTCGTTTAAGATTCGTTTTATTATTTTTTTTACTAGTTATTGTTATTTTTCAATTAATATTTGATAAATTATGGCTAATTACCATTAAAAAAAAATAGTCGATATTTGGTGAGATATTTTTAGTACATATATTAATTACATATTTCATGTGTATATATTTATGAATAATTAATGTAAATAAATTATGGTAAATTATATTATTGAATAATATCATGACTAAACAAATATTGGTATTCGATTTGTTTAATAAACGAATACGAATACGAATCCATCATATTTTGATTCGATTCGTTTATGATTCGATTTATTGATTCGTTTTGCCAGAAACTATTTAGCTTTTTGGATTTCAAGTTTTAACATGGGTTAGTAATTGTTAATTAGTGGTTGACATGATAGTTTTATTAAAAGCTAGATTGTTTTTGGGTACGTTGGATTAACCTATTTAAAGAAAGTATACAAATAATGAAAATAAAACATTAATAAACTTTTTAATTTTTTTTTAATAATAATAATAACAAAAGGAAAGAGTCTTTATATTACTTATTAATAATTAAAAAGTACTTAAATCTACATTTTGGTTATAATTGATGTTCATAAGTAAGAATACATAGATAGATGTGTGTAAATTAGATGAGACAAAGTTAGAAATGAAAAAATTCGAAAGAAAATGAATGTAACATCGACTGAGAGAAGAGTAGAGTAGAGAAATATGATTAAAATGGTCAGGTATGTTTAACATGAATCTCTAAGTGTCTCGATGAATAAAAGATAGTAAATGATATTATTGTACGTCAATTAAATTTTTGTGATATAAAGAAAGAAAGAGAACCAAACCGAATTACAAAATAGTGAAAAGCAAATGAATACATCTCTCTTTCTTTGTCAGTCCTCATTGATACGATGAGAAGAAGAAAGAAAAGGAAATTTTGATTTTATGGTACAATAATTTCATAATCTAAAATTAAGATATGATGTGATATTAGAAAAGACCAAGAAGAAGCAGCAACATACAAGAGCATATGAGAACCAAACTATTAAAAGGGTCACTCAGACGTTTTGCGTATGAACTGGGAGAAGTAGCAGGGCTTGGACTTGCACCAGCAGCAGTGACATTGTCCTTAGAGCAAGTGTAGTTGCAACGATGAGGACTAACAACTCGGTAAATGCCTTCGCTGGTTAGGATAAAGGTATCCTTCCGGTTGTCCTCTCCGAATGAGTAAATGTATCCAAGAGATGGAAGATCATTTCCTGGCAAGATTTTGCACAGCATAGGCGAATCGCGAGCACAATGACCGGCGTAAACACACACGTATAACGCAAGCGCACGTATCGTTCAAGTAGTATAAAAATATCGATCCCACGAGGACTTAATTCCTACTGTTGTTATTAATTATTGAATCTATTTAATTACAAATATCTAATTAAAAGGGAGAATGGAATTGATTGCTTGATTGATTTGGTTGATTGTAGATTTGCTAAATAAATAAATAAAAAGATAAAAGAAAATACTAAGGAAAATAAAAGACACAAAGATCTAAGGTTGTGATTTCTTTTAATATCATTTAAAAGATGAAGTGATTATTTTATGTTTGTGTAATAAATCAGTTTACTAACCTGGAACACTAAATTATGTAAAAGCCTCTTCCGATGGTAAACTACAAATACCCAGTATAACCCAATTGAACCATATTCCTATGTCAACCACATTACCTGGATTTATTAAGTCTAAGTTCCAATTATGGCTACCCCCGCCCGACAGGTATATTCCTATCCTGTAAGGAAATCTATTAAAGGGTTATCTATCCTCAAGGAAGATCATGGGCTATTAAGTCTAAGGCTGAAATCTAAAATCCCTATGTCTAGTTCATTTTAGATTTACCATATCAATCTATTGGTGATCAGACAATAAGAAGCATTAAGCTTAAGACTTAATAAGTAAACCTATAAATTACCCAAACTATAAAATAATCCCTTATAAACTAGTGATATTAAAAGTCATCACAACCCCTAGATAACTAACACATAACTAGGGCTAGTAAAGACATAAAGTAAAAATACTGAAAAGTAAAATAAAATAAAATGTTAAGGTAAAAGGAATTATTTCTACTATTACTTATTTAGATATCTCCCATTAAAATAATATATAAACTTGTGATTATTACCAGCCATATAGGCGGAACCAAAATAACCAGCCATAAAGGCGGAACCAAAATAACCAGCCATAAAGGCGAAACCAAAATAATCAGCCATAAAGGCGGAACCAAAATAACCAGCCATAAAGGCGGAACATAAGTTTTATTACCAACCGACCAATCTGGCGGTATCCTGATTAAGTCAAATTTAAATAGTAAATATATTATTTTTAAGGGAGATTAATCTAAATAGTAATAGTAAAAGAAATTACCTTTCACCCGAACATAAGGAAATTACCTCATCATGGTGAATAGTAAAAACTGTAAAAAGTAAATAGTAAATAGTAAAAACTGTAAAAGAAAGTAAAAAGTAAAAATTAAATTACTATTATTACAAAAAGTAATTAAAATTTATTTACAAAACTAAAAAAAAACTAAAAACTAAAGAGTTTTAGAGAGAGAAACTCTCTCTTTAGAAGGATTTGAAGAGAGAGGATGGTACAACAAAAACTGAACCCTCGCGCTCTATTTATAGGCGCGGATGGAGGTTTGCGCATCGCGACGCTGAAGGATTTCGCGTCGCGACGCGCGCTATAGTACGACGTGTCTCAATGACGGCTTGACACGTGGCAAGGCGGCTAAGAGATCAGATCATTATCCGATGACGTGGCACTGTTCATGACGTCATCGCTTACGTCACGCTGAGGTTGATTGTCGGCAGCATCAGATGTCGACACGTGGCAAGGCGCACGATAGCGTATATGATGATTGTCGGCACCGTAGGATGATGACACGTGGCAGGCGCACGTTAGCACGTCTTCTGTGATGGTGACACGTGGCAGCGGCGCATTTTAGCAAAGTCAACTTTTCAGAGTCTGAAATCGTTGACCCGGCGCACTTTAGCAAATCCAGCGCACGTTTAACGTCGCGACGCGCAAAGCTCCAGCGTCGCGACGCGCAGAAGATGCAAATATTCCTGTTGACGCATTTTTGTCCGGATTTGCCCCAAATTGCCTCCAGTGTTGTCTAAACTTTATTTATCTGCAAAATAACAATAAAACACATCAAAACGTTCATAAATCTCGAGAAACAATACAAAACATTAGGTCAAATGAGTGAGAAATAGTGATATAAATATCACTCATCACACCCCCAAACCTAACATTTTGCTAGTCCTCGAGCGAAACAGAAAATAAAATAACATGAAAATAAAATTTAACTAAGCCACTTTCGTAGGGATCACGGTTGCATTTAGCATATGCAACAAGCCTTTAAACCCCTAGGTGTCCCTAGTGGACGAGTTGTAGTCTCGTGAGGGTTTACAGCAATGATACCCACAAACATTTTACAAAAGTAAAAAGTTAGTAAAACTAATGCACACAAAAGCAAAAAGACAAGAGAAAAGAGAATAAAGAAAATTAGTGACTAATCAGGTGAAAATTCTATTCCAAGTTACTAGTTGTTTTGTTTCTTTCTAAATTACCGAATAAGTAAATTCTCCGATTATTTTTACCATTCTTTATATACACAGCTAACAAAATATTAATCAACTCATTTTTTCCCACAACAGTCATAAGTGCAGTTGATAAGAGAGTAATATTTTTGTCCTAAAGTTATATCAGAATTCACACCTTTTTGTAGCAATGGAATAATTTTCTGATTTTTCTGATTTTGTCTTTGATTTTTTTCTCTATTTTTTTATTTATATACAATACCATCTGTCTATGTAGCGAGCTTTGGGTTGGTGACTCCCAAACCAGTTGGCTTTAGGGCACCAGGTGTTAAGACACCCCTACGAACTTAATTACTCAGACTTCAGATATATATATATATTTGCAGCATCTTCGATCCATGTAACGAGCTTTGGGCCAGTGACTCCCAAACCAGTTGGTTTAGGGCACTAGGTGTTAAAACACCCTTACAGACTTAATAACTCGGATCTCGGACGTTTTTTTTTTTTTTTTTTTACTCCATCACTATTTAGAGATGCTTCCTCCAATTAAACTATAGCACGGAATATTACAAACTTTTCAATTTTAGCTCATGACTGTATGTTTCCATGTAAGTTCATAATACCTGTCAACTGAACATATGAAGGTCCATTTTAGTCAGATTTATGGAGAATTCACAAATTAAATAATTCAAAAGGAAATAAACAAAAATTAACTTGTTTTGAAATAAATGGTTTGAGATACGTATCAGGAGTGAAAACTCCTTACTCAGCTACCTCTTACCAATTCCACCTTTTTAGTCAAAATAAAAACACAAAAATGCAAAATATTTATGTAATTTTTTGAAAAATTTTCAATTTTTTTGTATTTTTCAAAAAATTTTGGACTAAAAATAAAAACAACATACAAACTAAAAACAAGGTACTGATCAACTAAATCCCTCCCCCAAACCTAAATGAGACATTGTCCCCAATGTCTTAAACAGTAAAAGGAGAGTTAGAAGGTTGTACCTGGTTAGCTGAAATCTACAGGAAATTAAAGGTTAAGATCCAGATTAATTCGACGCCTCTTACCACGATCGTCCTCAGACCAATTTATCTTTGATATGATAGGGTCAACTTGTGGTTCATAGGCTATGAGTTGGTCTATTAGATCCGGAGCAAGTCTGGCAGTGAAGAGGAGTTCTTTCATAGGTTTTGACACGAACCCATTTCTCCGAGCATCATCAAGAAACACACAAAGAAAATCATAAAATCCATCAACGTTGAGCAAACCAATTGGTTTCTGGTGTATGTTCAGGTTCGCCCAAGATAGAACTATAAAAATTTCCTCCAATGTACCTAAACCACCTGGTAAAGCAATAAAAGCATCAGCACGGTTAATCATTTCTACCAGTCGTTCAGACATACCTGATACGATCAGTTCCTCTCCGTTTGATGATCCAATGAGATTTGCCTCTGCCAAGGGTTTTGGGACGATTCCCAAAACGTGACTGCCTCCCTCCAGTACGGCTTTTGAAATGATCCCCATAAGTCCGAGATTTCCTCCGCCATATATTAAGTGCATATTCCTTGCAGCTAAGACTCGTCCCAATTCCTGTGCTGCTTCTATGTATTGTGGTTTAGTACCAACAGTACTACCGCAAAACACACAGATGTTTTCAACTCGTCTTCTTGAAGTGGCTTCCATTTTTTTTTATGTATTTCTTTATCAAATCAAGATGTCTTCAAAAGTGCAATGACGGGCTGAATTTATAGTACCTGAAAAAGGGTGAGTAATAATAGCACTAGTATCTTCCAGAGGACGTTTGTTAGCTAAACAACAAAAGAAATCGTGAAATGTCAAAAAGTCTGGATCCTGTCTACGAAAATAAAGATAATTACAACAGAAAAGCGAATCAAAGCGATAATTAAAGTAACGAAATTGTGTATGCAATACGCCACTCGCTTAGTATATAAATTCATTAGAATGAGTCTCAAGATTTCATTCTTTATTCAGCCATCGCTAATGAATTATTTCTTATATTTGCTTGCCAAACACAATTCCTTCTGTCTTAAAATGCTTCGTTTGTGCCTTTCCCTACAAAAATAACACACAAAATTAAAAAGTTCACACAAAAAAAAACAAATCACAACATATTGCATGGGTTGCCTCCCTGCTAGCGCTGAATTTTTCGTCTTCAGCCAGACGTGACTGAAATTCATCTGTTAAGGAGGTTTCAATGTCGTTTTGGATGTCCGATTAAGGACAATCCCGTGAGCGTTGCTTTTGAATGGTCTCTTCCAACGGTAAAGTGGCAAAAAGAATTTTGTTCTATTCAGTGCTCGTGCCACCTTTTTACTCCTTGTTGTTCCAGTGGTTCCTGAAAAGAAAGAAAGAAAATCAGGAGGTCTCGTATGGTGCTTGACTTGAAATGGAAATTCCTTTCTGTCAAGCTTCTGGGTGATATCTTTGATTTGTACTCCCCAATACAGCGAGGATTTTTTCCTGAATGCGCTGGATCTTTATTAAGGTCAGACAATTGCTCCTCCATTTGCTCTTCTTTTTGCTCCACATTTTCTTCGCAGATGTATTTGAAAATTTCCATATTCAGCTTTTCATCCGTCATCTGTGAAATACATGTTTCAAAATTTTCAACCTGAGGATGAAAAGAAATGTCAGATTTTAGGTCTTCATCCTCTGATCCGGGTGAAATGATTGGCTCAGGTAGATCTTCATCAAACAATTGTGCAATGGAATCTCCAAGATCTTCGTTTTGAGGACAGAATTCCATCCTCAATTTTTGATGCAGTTGGTACAAATATTTCAGCTTCATCATCGTCAGAATCTGAATAATAGAAATCAAATCGAGACTTTGCCGGTTCGGGTTCCTGAACTGATACCTCTGGTCGTTGATACTGCTCAGCCTCCTCCTCTATTGAAATGTCATTATGAAATGATTTGTACTCGAAGGCTTCACCAGTGTCATCTGAGAATGGTCCTTGAGGTATATAGTTCTGGTTTTCTGTGAATTGTCTGATCTGATCTGTCATTCTCTGTATGGATTCTGTATTACTCTGAATTTGTGCGTCAAATTGAGCTGCTTGTACTTTGAACATGTGAATCAATTGATCTTCCTTGGATGGTTCTGGTTCTTGATAAGGATCGAAGGAAGATGGTGGATAAGATGAAAAATGTGGTTCTGTGAAATGTGATGGCTCGTCATACCATGAAAGATCTTGATAGTTCTGCCACCTTGGATGGTAGTTGTATTCGCAATAATCGCTTGGGTGATCACCATTACATAGGTCACATCTCCATATTGAGTTCTGTTGAGCAAATGTAGTATTGCTTGGTTCTGGCATCCAGTGATAATCATTGGGCTCGACAACAGGCCTCAGAAAACTGGACTGTTGCTCCCAGATGTGGGGTGTATCTTCTTGTAAAGCACGTAATCTTTCAATCTCCCAGTAATGTTCCATTTTTAAGTCACCTGAAATTAAAAGAAATAAATAAAAATTACAGATAAAAATAAAGAAAATTAGATACAAGTAAATTAGATAGCTTCAAAATTAACAACTCAAGAAATATAAGACCCCGGCAACGGCGCCAAAAACTTGACCGGCGTAAACACACACGAATAACGCAAGCGCACGTATCGTTCAAGTAGTATAAAAATATCGATCCCACGAGGACTTAATTCCTACTGTTGTTATTAATTATTGAATCTATTTAATTACAAATATCTAATTAAAGGGAGAATGGAATTGATTGCTTGATTGATTTGGTTGATTGTAGATTTGCTAAATAAATAAATAAAAAGATAAAAGAAAACTAAGGAAAATAAAAGACACAAAATCTAAGGTTGTGATTTCTTTTAATATCATTTAAAAGATGAAGTGATTATTTTATGTTTGTGTAATAAATCAGTTTACTAACCTGGAACACTAAATTATGTAAAAGCCTCTTCCGATGGTAAACTACAAATACCCAGTATAACCCAATTGAACCATATTCCTATGTCAACCACATTACCTGGATTTATTAAGTCTAAGTTCCAATTATGGCTACCCCCGCCCGACAGGTATATTCCTATCCTGTAAGGAAATCTATTAAAGGGTTATCTATCCTCAAGGAAGATCATGGGCTATTAAGTCTAAGGCTGAAATCTAAAATCCCTATGTCTAGTTCATTTTAGATTTACCATATCAATCTTATTGGTGATCAGACAATAAGAAGCATTAAGCTTAAGACTTAATAAGTAAACCTATAAATTACCCAAACTATAAAATAATCCCTTATAAACTAGTGATATTAAAAGTCATCACAACCCCTAGATAACTAACACATAACTAGGGCTAGTAAAGACATAAAGTAAAAATACTGAAAAGTAAAATAAAATAAAATGTTAAGGTAAAAGGAATTATTTCTACTATTACTTATTTAGATATCTCCCATTAAAATAATATATAAACTTGTGATTATTACCAGCCATATAGGCGGAACCAAAATAACCAGCCATAAAGGCGGAACCAAAATAACCAGCCATAAAGGCGGAACATAAGTTTTATTACCAACCGACCAATCTGGCGGTATCCTGATTAAGTCAAATTTAAATAGTAAATATATTATTTTTAAGGGAGATTAATCTAAATAGTAATAGTAAAAACCTTTCACCCGAACATAAGGAAATTACCTCATCATGGTGAATAGTAAAAACTGTAAAAAGTAAATAGTAAATAGTAAAAACTATAAAAGAAAGTAAAAAGTAAAAATTAAATTACTATTATTACAAAAAGTAATTAAAATTTATTTACAAAACTAAAAAAAAAACAAAAAACTAAGAGTTTTAGAGAGAGAACTCTCTCTTTAGAAGGATTTGAAGAGAGAGGATGGTACAACAAAAACTGAACCCTCGCGCTCTATTTATAGGCGCGGATGGAGGTTTGCGCGTCGCGACGCTGAAGGGTTTCACGTCGCGACGCGCGCTATAGTACGACGTGGCTCAATGACGGCTTGACACGTGGCAAGGCGGCTAAGAGATCAGATCCTTATCCGATGACGTGGCACTGTTCATGACGTCATCGCTTACGTCACGCTGAGGTTGATTGTCGGCAGCATCAAATCGTGACACGTGGCAGCGGTGCATTTTAGCAAGTCGTTGAGATGTCGACACGTGGCAAGGCGCACGATAGCGTAGATGATGATTGTCGACACCGTAGGATGATGACACGTGGCAGGCGCACGTTAGCACGTCTTCTGTGATGGTGACACGTGGCAGCGGCGCATTTTAGCAAAGTCAACTTTTCAGAGTCTGAAACCGTTGACCCGGCGCACTTTAGCAAATCCAGCGCACGTTTAGCGTCGCGACGTGCAAAGCTCCAGCGTCGCGATGAGCAGAAGATGCAAATATTCCTGTTGACGCATTTTTGTCCGGATTTGCCCCAAATTGCCTCCAGTGCTGTCTAAACTTTATTTATCTGCAAAATAACAATAAAACACATCAAAACGTTCATAAATCTCGAGAAACAATACAAAACATTAGGTCAAATGAGTGAGAAATAGTGATATAAATATCACTCATCACACAACCGAAAGGAATTTGGCTAGCGGTAAAGTTGCCACTATTTTCGGGGCTTTCAGTTCCTGCCCATATAGCAGTAGCATACAAATCTGCATACAAGTACCTGCAATTTGCAAATCCAATGACACATCAGTGAACTTGTAAGAAAAGCCTTAAGTTTTGTCAAGTTACAAAAGCTAAGCTACCTTCCAGCCATGCATGGATCAGCTGTCGAACGATAGAAGTAGCCTCCGGTGATTGATGCTGATCCTTCTTTCTTGTTAACATCAGAGTGATTGTATCCCAAAACTGGAAATATTAGGCTACCAGAATTTAGAGGCATAGTTCCTACAGATGATGCTGGAGCCGAGTAACGATAAGGTCCCTCGTAAAGACTCCAGCCATAATTTCCACCTCTGGTGATGATATCAACTTCTTCATATACATCCTGTTGAAAAAAAAATGGAGTTGTTGAATTTTGTAAGCATATTAACAGTTGATCAAAGGTTATTTTGAAGCACAAACCTGTCCAACATCAGCACACATGAAGTAAGAAGGCCTATCTGAATCAAAACTGCAGCGCCAAGGATTTCTTAATCCTAAAGCCCATATTTCAGGCTGCAATTCATTATCTTCACTGAAAGGATTGTCATTGGGGATAGAGTAGTTTCCCCACAAACTGAGTTTATCAATTTCTGCCGCACCTGGATATGATAGACAAGCATCAGTGAGAAATGGATGTTTAGTAACCGAAAAGTGAGAATAGACCACTCTATTAAACTTCTACTGGAAGGAAAATATGAAATAGGCAGCAAACAGTAGTAACAACACAACTAAACAATGAAACACTATGCTCACTTGGCATATTATCAACATCAAGTCTCATGATCTTTCCAAGCAATGATTTCTTGTTCTGCGAAAACTTGTAGGGATCGCCAGTACCACCACCATCTCCCATCATAAAGTACAAATACCCGTCTTTTGGTCCAAAGAGTATTTGTCCACCATGATGACCTGTAAATGGGAGGCCCATGGTAAAGATCCTTCTCACTTCTGATGGATTGGCACTTTTTGCCTGAAAAGAGATCAAAGAATCAGTTGAAATCCTGGAGTTAAAATTGTATTACGAAGAAACTGGGTTGAAATTTGATATGATATATGGACTCATACCGAGGCTGGCTCAGATGCAGAGCCATTAGCAGTATACTCCACTATAACAGTTTGATACTGACATGGTTGGGCTCCATTATCACCGCGTAGTTTAGAAGGATCACAGTTCACATCCGAATTACATGAACATCTACCAGCACATGCTGGCCACTTCACTTTATCACAGTTGAATGAAGCAAAAAATCTGCCATTTTTTGCGAAGTTTGGATGAAACGCCATACCCATCATACCAAATTGAGTATCATAGTGAACTTCATCAGTCAGATCTACAAAGGGACTGGATTCATCAAGCTCTATTGTTTCTCTCTCCTAATCCTTGTTCTGGAATAGTCGCCAACCAAATCTTGCCTGGTTGGTCAGAGAAGAACACGCGGTTGGAACCATCAGGGTGAGCAACCATATTGAGGTAAGAACCTTTCCCAATTTTCTCAAGGCACAGCCCATGTGGAGGGTTAGACATTCCAGTGTTGTTTAGTGTGACAGGTTCACCATCAAAACACACTGATCCTTCCATAGATGTTCCACCAAAGGCATTACAGAAATCAGCTTTCGACTGCCAGAACTCAGTCAATTTGGTGAAATTGGAATTTAATGGTGCTCCGGCTTGACCTTGTAATGAAGGCGAGAAGGGGGAATTACGAATAGATACATTCTGACATGTATCCCATACTTCAGAACAGAAGTCACTACTTCTAGCTTTACTGGACTGAGATGAATTTGAACCAGTGGAGTTGCATAGTAGCGGAACTGGCCGAATTACAGAATTAGCAGTAAATAACTCCCCCGAAAACTGATCACATTTCTGTAACAACAGTAATGAAGAAACGAGTCGCATGGTGAACCTTTCCTCAAAATAAACAACACCAAATGACATGAAAAGAAAAGCTAGAAAAATCTTTGCCCCTAATTATCACAAACGAACTAAAATTCAGCATGAACATTAGAATTCCATTCAATAGATGAAGATATGCAATTAAATATGAATATGCTCTCAGGAAATTAAGCACTCAACCAATGCAAAGTTTTAAAATTTGACAGCAGCATAGGGAAATTCTAGTCTTATCATCAGAGGATCAAAGACTTACGGCGCAAAGGATTGATTTCAGGAGAGAAGCACAGGCAGGATCAGAGATATTCATTGCTTGAAACTGCTTCTGCACTTGTGAATCTTCTGTGGAGTTGCAGCATGTCTTGCCATTGTAAGGGCAGAAACTTAGTGTTGTGTTCAGAGTAATTGGAGCCTCTAAGTAAAATTAATTCAGGGAAAATAACAAATCAAATCAAATCAAATCAAATGAAAATTCTATAAACTGAACAAGAATTAAAAAGAAAGAAAGAAACTCACTTGAATCAATGCATAGAGGAAGGGAAAATGAAGGACCAAGAAGCAGTAGAAAGTTAGCACAAAGGAAGATAATAGCAAGAACTCCTCCCATCTCCACCAAATTGACAGACAAGAACAGATATTACATTGCAGGTTTCATCTTAAGAAGCAAAATTGTTTGGTTGGTTGTAGAAAAATATAATTTACATATACAATTTTTTGTTGGTTTTGAAACATTCTTCCCAATACCAACTCCTAAAAAGTGCCCCATCATATCAGGCCGATCTTATAATTCTTTTAATACTTTCAATATTTGTCGTGTGAATCCAACTTCCGATTGGTAAGGGAAATACGAAGTGTACGAAGTTTTATATTGTTAGATTTTATCGTAACTAAACTTGATTCTTAAAATATCATAAATATTGTAATCGAGTTGAAATCGTCTTGTATTTAAGTGATAATGTTTATGAATCAAAGCTTTCATTACCCTCCAAAAAAAAAAAAAATAGTGCCCCACCACAAAATATTAAAAACTCTTCAGCTCAGCTTCCAGAAGAAACAATGTTTTCAAGTCCCTCAGTTTTAATTTAACTCAACTGCCAAAAAGAAAGTTGACTTTAGCTTTTGACATTTTCATTTTTTAAACTCCATGAATCAAATGGAGAGAGCAATTGGGCAGTGTACATAGTTGACCTGTAAATGAAATTCTTTAATGGAAAACACAGTGGGGTTGGGTGAGAAGAAATACACCTACTCGTTTTCACACAAAACCAAGTTGTATATACTGATCTTGGTTTGAGTTTTATGTGTATCCGAATCCGAATCCGATGTCTGGATGATAGTATAATTGGTTATTTTAGATACTTGATATTATCCGATTAAAAATATTCAATATTGGAATTTGATGGATTTGGATATTAGGTAATTGAAATAATTTTGGTGATGTTATCCGACCAAAAAGAATAATTTTTTTTAAAAAAAAATACTAGAAATATTAATTATATTAATAATAAAAAATAAAAATATTTTTTTAATTATAAATTTCTAATTTTTAAAATTTTCGATTATTTGGGGTAGTATCAGATATCTGAATATTTTGTCGATTCGATTACAGATATCAATTGTGATTTTTTTCGATTATGAATAAGTTTTGAATATTAGATATGGTTTGGCTTAAGGTTTCAGTAAAAATGATCAGATATCTGACTTATTCCTCCTATTCGAGATTCAAATTCTGATGATCGGTCAAATAAAATTACTTAAAAACCACCCGGTCAAACACTTAGGCCACTTAAATTTATCATTAAAAGAGCTAAAAGTGGAATTAAAGAGAAGGCGATGACATCAAAACTAGAACAAACAGACAAAGATATGATGAATAGAATGACATAATTGTATTAATGAATGGAGATTTTTTTTTTTTAAACAAATGGGAACATCACATTGTCACCATCAATGCTAGACAACGGTTATGAACATAATAAGTAGGGGTGAGCAAAACAGGTTTCGGTTTCGGTTCCGCATAGAACCGGAATCTACCCGGAAAAATTCAGTTCCGCACTAAGTGGAACCGGAACCTACCCAATTAAACAGGGTATCCTATTATTCGGTTCCAATCCGGTTTCGGTTCGGTTCTGAATTACCGTATTTTAAAATATTTTAATGAAAAGATTAAACATGGACCAAATCGGAGTGTAGAAGCTCAAGAACGAAATGTTATACAATAGCCCACTATTTTCTTTCAAAATATTGGATTATTGATATCATTAGTTATATATAGATTTTCATTATACTTATGTTGCTGGGAAAATGGAAGGAAAATGAAAAGATTAAAAATAAATACATATAATTTTAGAGTCGAATTCTGGCATTCTGCTGTGCTGAAATATTTCGAGTTAGATTAAGAAGATGTTTTTTTTTGTTAAAACAAAATTGTGGCAAAACAAAATGGAGTAAAAGAAAATTTTGTTTATTGATTGATTATTTTTCCCCTAGTTGTGGTAGTTTTAAATTATAGCAGCTTTTTGTTTGCAATGGACTCATTTTCTAATTTTAAGCGTCTCTGTTCAACACAAACACACATACATTCTATATATACTTGATAGAAGCACTAAAATATTGCTATATGAACTGCAACTCTTTAAAATTTGTACAATTAAATAATGAACGTCAAATGTTTAAAATTTATGTTCATATAAACCGGTTCCATAGTCCGGTTCCGGTTTCGGTTCCGACTATTTTGGAACCGGAACCTACCCGGATAAAATCGGTTCCTTCATATTTGGAACCGTAACCTACCCGATTACAACCGGTTCCGATTCCAAACCCAAAAATCGATCCGGTTCCAATCGGTTCCGGGTAGAACCGGAACCGATGCTCACCCCTAATAATAAGATTATAAATTTATGTCACACGGAACTTGGTTTAGTGGTGTAAGGCTCAAGATCTCACCTTAAATTCCTGAGTTCGAATCTAGGAAGTGTGTTTTTTATAAGAACCTGAGACAGTCGAAGGTTTTACATATTCCACTTAAGTTCAGAATGAATGATTTGGCGGTGGAGTTTCCAACGATTTAAAAAAAAAAATATTATAAATTTGGTCAAAGCATGCACTAAGCCACTTGAACTCTACTGACATGTTATTACGTTTTAAGTGTCTTATTACAAAAAGGTCTCATGTTTTGGTCTTATTTGAAAAAAGTTTATGACTTTCTGTTTTCATTTAAAAAGGTGCAATTTATTTACTTTGTTTCTTAATGATTGTTTCAATTCTAGATAATCTATTATAAAATTAGATAAAATCACTTGTAATGCCGCCCACGTCTATCTGCATGAGATTAGAAGTCTATTCTATCTAATATTCAAGAGATATTTATCTATATATTTACATTCTTATAAATAATGGGATTTTAACTTGTAAAAGTTCAACCGCTCAAAATGATGCAAATTTAACTCGACTATAAACTTACTTGCGTTCCCATTATTGACCCCAATCCCAACTTTCTTTAATGGATAATTGAGAGATACATAAAATAGAAAAGTTGACCTATTATTAATATATTATGCATAAAGGTCAGAAAAACATTTGATTAATTAGGCCACGTCATCAGAATGTGAAAAAGACACCAACGAAGAATTAAATTTTGAAAATGATACAGATACACAGTTGAATTATACATATTTAATCACAAATACATTAAAACAACATTTTTTAATATCATTTGTGGTTAAATCTATGTAATTCACCTGTGCCTCTATCATTATTCATTAAATTTTCAATTGGATCTTGTAAGTTGTAACTATCATTGACTTGTCCCCATGTCTTTGTGGATGTGATTGCCATGTTTGGCCTTATCACAAGTCATTATTGATTTGTCTAAAAGCCTAAGCATTGACTAATTAACAGAGAAGATTCGGACAACTAATTGCTTGAATACATTATTATTTAATTGACACGAATTACGGCCCAAATGATAATTTTATAAGTAACATTTTTTATAAGGCAACATCAAGGACGAAGTAACAAAAATGAGATAAAGAAACCATGTTTCTCCAACTTATCATCAGTAACTTATTGGGTTTTGGGGAAGAAGAACGTGGCCTTGGAGTGGCTAATTGTTCTTTGACGGCGCTCATTGGGGACGCAACACATATATGAAAATGCTGCTTTGACCGAATTGATATCCGCACAAACAAAATTCAAAAACGTCATTTTGATTTGATCCGTTTAGACACTAATTCAGACACCAATTTCGCAAATTAATAATGCTCAAATACTAAATATCATTTTTATTGTCTTATGCAAATAGAGAACAAAACCCAGTTTAGAGACAACTTACTAGCCACAAAGCTACATGAATTGGAGTGACTAGACCATTTTGTCTCTGGGTAGCCCGCCTGCTGTCTCATTCAACTACATTGATTCCTGTAATCTACAGTCTAATAGAACACAGCGAGCACATCGAATCTCGAATCTCGATGCTAGAAGTCATACAGATGTTGAGGACGCATACAAGACACGCATACAAGACACCAATCAGACTATTATAGCAACTGCAATATCTATATTACAAGTTTTTGTAAAATATAATAGTAAAATATTACAACTCGATACTTCTTTTATCCATTGTTATTTCTCAACATTTGAAGTAATGAAATGACAATAACCCTTAAATTTATGCAAGTTTTGAAAAGAGACGATTGTCGCTAATGAACCCTGTAGAGTAGAGGTACATGGGCATTAAAGTTGAAACGAAACGATTGAATTTGAAACTTCTATCACTAAACGTTTCAACTTGAACACGTTTAATATAAACTTGAAATATTTATCAGAAACCTGAAATTTGAGAGAATTAAAGAGAGGGGCGACTTGCTAAAGGTGGCAATTTCATCGTGAAGTTCAGTGCAATCGTTTCGTGCCACCACAAGGATAAAAGAAAGTGAGAAAATAGCAATTTATTTTTCTTCTATTTTCCCTAAATGAAAGCTAAAAATCCTACTCAGTAAAAGGGGAAGTCGTTCAAAATATAAATGCAGCAACAATACTTGTACGCCTGAAGACATGAAACCATAACACGACGACTGAATAAATGAACAAGATGATCTGCAGATTTTAACCCCCACCGGCATCATAATGATAATAAATTTACCATATGCTGAGGCACAAGGAGTTTATGGACCCAAAGGGACCATGTGTTGTGTTATAACAAACACGAATAAGAGATTATTTGAGAGAAAACTCTTATTTTATATACCCACAAAAGAATTACAAAGCTTCCAACTTAAAGCTTTACAAAAAACTCTCAAAACTCACTCTAATCTCACTCTCACAATTTAGGGATAATGACAATGGTTCTCAAAGCTCCATTTTATAGTGCCAAACCGCGTGCTACAGTAACACGCGGTTTGGGCAGTTGGCAACTTTGCCAACTTGCAGATCTTGCATGAAGCAGCTGGCAGCATGCTTTCGGTGCTTGTGTTTGCTAGCTGCTTCATGCTGTCTTCCAACAAATCTCCCACTCGGTGAAGATTTCCCCAAAATCTGAGCCGACCATCAATCACCCAAATCCGGATCCTCCAAAGGATCCTCCCCTGGCTGCATCTGAATGACTGCCTACGTACCCTGAGTTGGGATCAAGCCAATTGTAGTTCTCTGAATCTCCCCACTCTGACTATGTGGAGAGTTTTTTCATCCCGGCTATGGCACGACAGATTTCAAGCTTCTCCTTCGGTAAAACCTTCGTGAACATATCGGCACCGTTGTCTTCGGTGTGAATTTTCCTGAGTTCTAATAGCCTTGAGCTCAGGACGTCCCGTATCCAGTGATACCTCACATCGATATGTTTTGACCTCGAATGTAAGGTGGAATTTTTACCGAGATAGATAGCACTCTGGCTATCGCAGTACAAAATGTACTTCTCCTGCTTGAAACTCAATTCCTGGACGAATGTCTTCATCCACAGCAATTCCTTGCAAACTTCCGTCGCTGCAATGAATTCCGCCTCTGTTGTAGAAAGTGCAACACATCTCTGCAACCTAGACTGCCATGCCACAGCTCCTCCTGAGAGAGTAATCAGATACCCCGAAGTAGACTTTCGGGTATCCACGTCTCCTGCCATATCTGAATCGGTATAGCCTATCAACACTGGCTTGTCGCTGCTTCCAAAACATAACCTCATCTTAGAAGTGCCTCGAAGATACCGCATGATCCATTTGATCGCAGTCCAGTGTTCCCGTCTTGGGTTTGACATAAACCGGCTGACCAATCAAACTGCGTGTGCTAAGTCTGGCCTCGTGCACACCATGGCATACATAAGACTTCCCACTGCTGAGGTGTATGGAACCTGTTTCATTTCCTCCTTCCCTGTCTCAGTAGAGGGACTCTGTTGTGTACTCAATCTAAAGTGGGTAGCAAGAGGAGTGCTAACCGCTTTAGCCTTATCCATCTGGAATCTCTGAAGTACCTTCTCGATGTACTCCTCATGTGACAAGTATAACCTCCTGGCTTTCCGATCACGACCGATCCTGATGCCAAGAATTTGTTTAGCTGGCCCCAAGTCTTTCATCTCAAAAGACTTACTCAGTTGCTGCTTCAAATTGTCAATCCTCGATTGATTCCTGCCAACTATCAACATATCATCTACATATAACAGTAAGATGATAAAATCATCGTCAGAAAACTTCTGAACGAATACACAATGGTCTGAAGTAGTCTTCTTGTATCCCTGCTCCCCCATAACTGACTCAAACTTCACGTACCACTGTCTCGGTGCCTGTTTCAAACCGTAGAGGCTTTTCCTGAGTCTGCACACATAGTCCTCTTTCCCGCTGACTCTGAAGCCTTCTGGTTGCTCCATGTAAATTTCTTCTTCCAGATCCCCGTGAAGAAATGCGGTCTTGACATCCATCTGCTCAACTTCTAGGTCGAGGCTTGCTGCTAAGCTGAGTACCACTCTGATGGATGACATCTTCAAAACTGGAGAGAAGATTTCATCGAAGTCAATGCCTTTTCTCTGATTGAATCCTTTGAAAACTAGTCTGGCTTTGTAACGGGGTTGTGAAGTGTGCTACTGTTGCTTCACCCTGTACACCCATTTGTTCTTCAAAGCCTTTTTGCCTCTTGGCAATTTCACCAACTCAAAAGTGTGATTGTCATGCAAAGATTTCATCTCATCTTGCATGGCTTCCTCCCAATTTTCTCTGTCCTCTGTTTCCACAGCCTCCTGGTAGCTCTCGGGTTCTCCCCCGTCAGTAAGCAGCACATACTCATATGCAGAGTATTTGGTTGAAGGTTGCCTCTCTCTGTCAGACCTTCTCTGTGGAACTGTTGGTGGAACTTCTGGTACTGGTGGTTGATCATGATCATCATCTCTGGGAGCTTCATCACTTGTACCCTCCTGTCTGGGAACCTCATCTTCAACTCGTACTGGCACCGGTGTATGAGGTTCTGGATTCACATTTCTGTATTGTTGGGGCATTGTCTTTATCTCCTTTCTAATATATTCTATGGTCTGGTCTTCAACAAAGACAACATCTCGGCTTCTGACAATCTTCTTCTCCATAGGATCATAGAGTTTGTAGCCGAAATCATCCTGACCATAGCCAATAAAGACACACTGTCGCGTCTTTGCATCAAGCTTGGATCTCTCGTCCTTTGGGATGTGTACATAAGCTTTAAAATGCTTCGTTTGTGCCTTTCCCTACAAAAATAACACACAAAATTAAAAAGTTCACACAAAAAAAAACAAATCACAACATATTGCATGGGTTGCCTCCCTGCTAGCGCTGAATTTTTCGTCTTCAGCCAGACGTGACTGAAATTCATCTGTTAAGGAGGTTTCAATGTCGTTTTGGATGTCCGATTAAGGACAATCCCGTGAGCGTTGCTTTTGAATGGTCTCTTCCAACGGTAAAGTGGCAAAAAGAATTTTGTTCTATTCAGTGCTCGTGCCACCTTTTTACTCCTTGTTGTTCCAGTGGTTCCTGAAAAGAAAGAAAGAAAATCAGGAGGTCTCGTATGGTGCTTGACTTGAAATGGAAATTCCTTTCTGTCAAGCTTCTGGGTGATATCTTTGATTTGTACTCCCCAATACAGCGATGTTTTTCCTGAATGCGCTGGATCTTTATTAAGGTCAGACAATTGCTCCTCCATTTGCTCTTCTTTTTGCTCCACATTTTCTTCGCAGATGTATTTGAAAATTTCCATATTCAGCTTTTCATCCGTCATCTGTGAAATACATGTTTCAAAATTTTCAACCTGAGGATGAAAAGAAATGTCAGATTTTAGGTCTTCATCCTCTGATCCGGGTGAAATGATTGGCTCAGGTAGATCTTCATCAAACAATTGTGCAATGGAATCTCCAAGATCTTCGTTTTGAGGATACAGAATTCCATCCTCAATTTTTGATGCAGTTGGTACAAATATTTCAGCTTCATCATCGTCAGAATCTGAATAATAGAAATCAAATCGAGACTTTGCCGGTTCGGGTTCCTGAACTGATACCTCTGGTCGTTGATACTGCTCAGCCTCCTCCTCTATTGAAATGTCATTATGAAATGATTTGTACTCGAAGGCTTCACCAGTGTCATCTGAGAATGGTCCTTGAGGTATATAGTTCTGGTTTTCTGTGAATTGTCTGATCTGATCTGTCATTCTCTGTATGGATTCTG
Source organism: Zanthoxylum bungeanum (assembly GCA_019454045.1). NCBI lineage: Eukaryota > Viridiplantae > Streptophyta > Magnoliopsida > Sapindales > Rutaceae > Zanthoxylum > Zanthoxylum bungeanum. The sequence continues at coordinate 31,830 of SKCR01034370.1, forward strand.
TATTACTCTGAATTTGTGCGTCAAATTGAGCTGCTTGTACTTTGAACATGTGAATCAATTGATCTTCCTTGGATGGTTCTGGTTCTTGATAAGGATCGAAGGAAGATGGTGGATAAGATGAAAAATGTGGTTCTGTGAAATGTGATGGCTCGTCATACCATGAAAGATCTTGATAGTTCTGCCACCTTGGATGGTAGTTGTATTCGCAATAATCGCTTGGGTGATCACCATTACATAGGTCACATCTCCATATTGAGTTCTGTTGAGCAAATGTAGTATTGCTTGGTTCTGGCATCCAGTGATAATCATTGGGCTCGACAACAGGCCTCAGAAAACTGGACTGTTGCTCCCAGATGTGGGGTGTATCTTCTTGTAAAGCACGTAATCTTTCAATCTCCCAGTAATGTTCCATTTTTAAGTCACCTGAAATAAAAGAAATAAATAAAAATTACAGATAAAAATAAAGAAAATTAGATACAAGTAAATTAGATAGCTTCAAAATTAACAACTCAAGAAATATAAGACCCCGGCAACGGCGCCAAAAACTTGACCGGCGTAAACACACACGAATAACGCAAGCGCACGTATCGTTCAAGTAGTATAAAAATATCGATCCCACGAGGACTTAATTCCTACTGTTGTTATTAATTATTGAATCTATTTAATTACAAATATCTAATTAAAAGGGAGAATGGAATTGATTGCTTGATTGATTTGGTTGATTGTAGATTTGCTAAATAAATAAATAAAAAGATAAAAGAAAATACTAAGGAAAATAAAAGACACAAAGATCTAAGGTTGTGATTTCTTTTAATATCATTTAAAAGATGAAGTGATTATTTTATGTTTGTGTAATAAATCAGTTTACTAACCTGGAACACTAAATTATGTAAAAGCCTCTTCCGATGGTAAACTACAAATACCCAGTATAACCCAATTGAACCATATTCCTATGTCAACCACATTACCTGGATTTATTAAGTCTAAGTTCCAATTATGGCTACCCCCGCCCGACAGGTATATTCCTATCCTGTAAGGAAATCTATTAAAGGGTTATCTATCCTCAAGGAAGATCATGGGCTATTAAGTCTAAGGCTGAAATCTAAAATCCCTATGTCTAGTTCATTTTAGATTTACCATATCAATCTTATTGGTGATCAGACAATAAGAAGCATTAAGCTTAAGACTTAATAAGTAAACCTATAAATTACCCAAACTATAAAATAATCCCTTATAAACTAGTGATATTAAAAGTCATCACAACCCCTAGATAACTAACACATAACTAGGGCTAGTAAAGACATAAAGTAAAAATACTGAAAAGTAAAATAAAATAAAATGTTAAGGTAAAAGGAATTATTTCTACTATTACTTATTTAGATATCTCCCATTAAAATAATATATAAACTTGTGATTATTACCAGCCATATAGGCGGAACCAAAATAACCAGCCATAAAGGCGGAACCAAAATAACCAGCCATAAAGGCGGAACATAAGTTTTATTACCAACCGACCAATCTGGCGGTATCCTGATTAAGTCAAATTTAAATAGTAAATATATTATTTTTAAGGGAGATTAATCTAAATAGTAATAGTAAAAACCTTTCACCCGAACATAAGGAAATTACCTCATCATGGTGAATAGTAAAAACTGTAAAAGTAAATAGTAATAGTAAAAACTATAAAAGAAGTAAAAGTAAAAAAAAAATTAAATTACTATTATTACAAAAAGTAATTAAAATTTATTTACAAACTAAAAAAAAACAAAAAACTAAAGAGTTTTAGAGAGAGAAACTCTCTCTTTAGAAGGATTTGAAGAGAGAGGATGGTACAACAAAAACTGAACCCTCGCGCTCTATTTATAGGCGCGGATGGAGGTTTGCGCGTCGCGACGCTGAAGGGTTTCACGTCGCGACGCGCGCTATAGTACGACGTGGCTCAATGACGGCTTGACACGTGGCAAGGCGGCTAAGAGATCAGATCCTTATCCGATGACGTGGCACTGTTCATGACGTCATCGCTTACGTCACGCTGAGGTTGATTGTCGGCAGCATCAAATCGTGACACGTGGCAGCGGTGCATTTTAGCAAGTCGTTGAGATGTCGACACGTGGCAAGGCGCACGATAGCGTAGATGATGATTGTCGACACCGTAGGATGATGACACGTGGCAGGCGCACGTTAGCACGTCTTCTGTGATGGTGACACGTGGCAGCGGCGCATTTTAGCAAAGTCAACTTTTCAGAGTCTGAAACCGTTGACCCGGCGCACTTTAGCAAATCCAGCGCACGTTTAGCGTCGCGACGTGCAAAGCTCCAGCGTCGCGATGAGCAGAAGATGCAAATATTCCTGTTGACGCATTTTTGTCCGGATTTGCCCCAAATTGCCTCCAGTGCTGTCTAAACTTTATTTATCTGCAAAATAACAATAAAACACATCAAAACGTTCATAAATCTCGAGAAACAATACAAAACATTAGGTCAAATGAGTGAGAAATAGTGATATAAATATCACTCATCACACAACCGAAAGGAATTTGGCTAGCGGTAAAGTTGCCACTATTTTCGGGGCTTTCAGTTCCTGCCCATATAGCAGTAGCATACAAATCTGCATACAAGTACCTGCAATTTGCAAATCCAATGACACATCAGTGAACTTGTAAGAAAAGCCTTAAGTTTTGTCAAGTTACAAAAGCTAAGCTACCTTCCAGCCATGCATGGATCAGCTGTCGAACGATAGAAGTAGCCTCCGGTGATTGATGCTGATCCTTCTTTCTTGTTAACATCAGAGTGATTGTATCCCAAAACTGGAAATATTAGGCTACCAGAATTTAGAGGCATAGTTCCTACAGATGATGCTGGAGCCGAGTAACGATAAGGTCCCTCGTAAAGACTCCAGCCATAATTTCCACCTCTGGTGATGATATCAACTTCTTCATATACATCCTGTTGAAAAAAAAATGGAGTTGTTGAATTTTGTAAGCATATTAACAGTTGATCAAAGGTTATTTTGAAGCACAAACCTGTCCAACATCAGCACACATGAAGTAAGAAGGCCTATCTGAATCAAAACTGCAGCGCCAAGGATTTCTTAATCCTAAAGCCCATATTTCAGGCTGCAATTCATTATCTTCACTGAAAGGATTGTCATTGGGGATAGAGTAGTTTCCCCACAAACTGAGTTTATCAATTTCTGCCGCACCTGGATATGATAGACAAGCATCAGTGAGAAATGGATGTTTAGTAACCGAAAAGTGAGAATAGACCACTCTATTAAACTTCTACTGGAAGGAAAATATGAAATAGGCAGCAAACAGTAGTAACAACACAACTAAACAATGAAACACTATGCTCACTTGGCATATTATCAACATCAAGTCTCATGATCTTTCCAAGCAATGATTTCTTGTTCTGCGAAAACTTGTAGGGATCGCCAGTACCACCACCATCTCCCATCATAAAGTACAAATACCCGTCTTTTGGTCCAAAGAGTATTTGTCCACCATGATGACCTGTAAATGGGAGGCCCATGGTAAAGATCCTTCTCACTTCTGATGGATTGGCACTTTTTGCCTGAAAAGAGATCAAAGAATCAGTTGAAATCCTGGAGTTAAAATTGTATTACGAAGAAACTGGGTTGAAATTTGATATGATATATGGACTCATACCGAGGCTGGCTCAGATGCAGAGCCATTAGCAGTATACTCCACTATAACAGTTTGATACTGACATGGTTGGGCTCCATTATCACCGCGTAGTTTAGAAGGATCACAGTTCACATCCGAATTACATGAACATCTACCAGCACATGCTGGCCACTTCACTTTATCACAGTTGAATGAAGCAAAAAATCTGCCATTTTTTGCGAAGTTTGGATGAAACGCCATACCCATCATACCAAATTGAGTATCATAGTGAACTTCATCAGTCAGATCTACAAAGGGACTGGATTCATCAAGCTCTATTGTTTCTCCTAATCCTTGTTCTGGAATAGTCGCCAACCAAATCTTGCCTGGTTGGTCAGAGAAGAACACGCGGTTGGAACCATCAGGGTGAGCAACCATATTGAGGTAAGAACCTTTCCCAATTTTCTCAAGGCACAGCCCATGTGGAGGGTTAGACATTCCAGTGTTGTTTAGTGTGACAGGTTCACCATCAAAACACACTGATCCTTCCATAGATGTTCCACCAAAGGCATTACAGAAATCAGCTTTCGACTGCCAGAACTCAGTCAATTTGGTGAAATTGGAATTTAATGGTGCTCCGGCTTGACCTTGTAATGAAGGCGAGAAGGGGGAATTACGAATAGATACATTCTGACATGTATCCCATACTTCAGAACAGAAGTCACTACTTCTAGCTTTACTGGACTGAGATGAATTTGAACCAGTGGAGTTGCATAGTAGCGGAACTGGCCGAATTACAGAATTAGCAGTAAATAACTCCCCCGAAAACTGATCACATTTCTGTAACAACAGTAATGAAGAAACGAGTCGCATGGTGAACCTTTCCTCAAAATAAACAACACCAAATGACATGAAAAGAAAAGCTAGAAAAATCTTTGCCCCTAATTATCACAAACGAACTAAAATTCAGCATGAACATTAGAATTCCATTCAATAGATGAAGATATGCAATTAAATATGAATATGCTCTCAGGAAATTAAGCACTCAACCAATGCAAAGTTTTAAAATTTGACAGCAGCATAGGGAAATTCTAGTCTTATCATCAGAGGATCAAAGACTTACGGCGCAAAGGATTGATTTCAGGAGAGAAGCACAGGCAGGATCAGAGATATTCATTGCTTGAAACTGCTTCTGCACTTGTGAATCTTCTGTGGAGTTGCAGCATGTCTTGCCATTGTAAGGGCAGAAACTTAGTGTTGTGTTCAGAGTAATTGGAGCCTCTAAGTAAAATTAATTCAGGGAAAATAACAAATCAAATCAAATCAAATCAAATGAAAATTCTATAAACTGAACAAGAATTAAAAAGAAGAAAGAAACTCACTTGAATCAATGCATAGAGGAAGGGAAAATGAAGGACCAAGAAGCAGTAGAAAGTTAGCACAAAGGAAGATAATAGCAAGAACTCCTCCCATCTCCACCAAATTGACAGACAAGAACAGATATTACATTGCAGGTTTCATCTTAAGAAGCAAAATTGTTTGGTTGGTTGTAGAAAAATATAATTTACATATACAATTTTTTGTTGGTTTTGAAACATTCTTCCCAATACCAACTCCTAAAAAGTGCCCCATCATATCAGGCCGATCTTATAATTCTTTTAATACTTTCAATATTTGTCGTGTGAATCCAACTTCCGATTGGTAAGGGAAATACGAAGTGTACGAAGTTTTATATTGTTAGATTTTATCGTAACTAAACTTGATTCTTAAAATATCATAAATATTGTAATCGAGTTGAAATCGTCTTGTATTTTAAGTGATAATGTTTATGAATCAAAGCTTTCATTACCCTCCAAAAAAAAAAAAAATAGTGCCCCACCACAAAATATTAAAAACTCTTCAGCTCAGCTTCCAGAAGAAACAATGTTTTCAAGTCCCTCAGTTTTAATTTAACTCAACTGCCAAAAAGAAAGTTGACTTTAGCTTTTGACATTTTCATTTTTTAAACTCCATGAATCAAATGGAGAGAGCAATTGGGCAGTGTACATAGTTGACCTGTAAATGAATTTCTTTAATGGAAAACACAGTGGGGTTGGGTGAGAAGAAATACACCTACTCGTTTTCACACAAAACCAAGTTGTATATACTGATCTTGGTTTGAGTTTTTGTGTATCCGAATCCGAATCCGATGTATCGATGATAGTATAATTGGTTATTTTAAATATTTGATATTATCCGATTAAAAATATTCAATATTGGAATTTGATGGATTTGGATATTAGGTAATTGAAATAATTTTGGTGATGTTATCCGACCAAAAAGAATAATTTTTTTTAAAAAAAAATACTAGAAATATTAATTATATTAATAATAAAAAATAAAAAATTATTTTTAAATTATAAATTTCTAATTTTTAAAATTTTCGATTATTTGGGGTAGTATCAGATATCTGAATATTTTGTCGATTCGATTACAGATATCAATTGTGATTTTTTTTCGATTATGAATAAGTTTTGAATATTAGATATGGTTTGGCTTAAGGTTTCAGTAAAAATGATCAGATATCTGACTTATTCCTATTCGAGATTCAAATTCTGATGATCGGTCAAATAAAATTACTTAAAAACCACCCGGTCAAACACTTAGGCCACTTAAATTTATCATTAAAAGAGCTAAAAGTGGAATTAAAGAGAAGGCGATGACATCAAAACTAGAACAAACAGACAAAGATATGATGAATAGAATGACATAATTGTATTAATGAATGGAGATTTTTTTTTTTATAAACAAATGGGAACATCACATTGTCACCATCAATGCTAGACAACGGTTATGAACATAATAAGTAGGGGTGAGCAAAACAGGTTTCGGTTTCGGTTCCGCATAGAACCGGAATCTACCCGGAAAAATTCAGTTCCGCACTAAGTGGAACCGGAACCTACCCAATTAAACAGGGTATCCTATTATTCGGTTCCAATCCGGTTTCGGTTCGGTTCTGAATTACCGTATTTTAAAATATTTTAATGAAAAGATTAAACATGGACCAAATCGGAGTGTAGAAGCTCAAGAACGAAATGTTATACAATAGCCCACTATTTTCTTTCAAAATATTGGATTATTGATATCATTAGTTATATATAGATTTTCATTATACTTATGTTGCTGGGAAAATGGAAGGAAAATGAAAAGATTAAAAATAAATACATATAATTTTAGAGTCGAATTCTGGCATTCTGCTGTGCTGAAATATTTCGAGTTAGATTAAGAAGATGTTTTTTTTTGTTAAAACAAAATTGTGGCAAAACAAAATGGAGTAAAAGAAAATTTTGTTTATTGATTGATTATTTTTCCCCTAGTTGTGGTAGTTTTAAATTATAGCAGCTTTTTGTTTGCAATGGACTCATTTTCTAATTTTAAGCGTCTCTGTTCAACACAAACACACATACATTCTATATATACTTGATAGAAGCACTAAAATATTGCTATATGAACTGCAACTCTTTAAAATTTGTACAATTAAATAATGAACGTCAAATGTTTAAAATTTATGTTCATATAAACCGGTTCCATAGTCCGGTTCCGGTTTCGGTTCCGACTATTTTGGAACCGGAACCTACCCGGATAAAATCGGTTCCTTCATATTTGGAACCGTAACCTACCCGATTACAACCGGTTCCGATTCCAAACCCAAAAAATCGATCCGGTTCCAATCGGTTCCGGGTAGAACCGGAACCGATGCTCACCCCTAATAATAAGATTATAAATTTATGTCACACGGAACTTGGTTTAGTGGTGTAAGGCTCAAGATCTCACCTTAAATTCCTGAGTTCGAATCTAGGAAGTGTGTTTTTTATAAGAACCTGAGACAGTCGAAGGTTTTACATATTCCACTTAAGTTCAGAATGAATGATTTGGCGGTGGAGTTTCCAACGATTTAAAAAAAAAAATATTATAAATTTGGTCAAAGCATGCACTAAGCCACTTGAACTCTACTGACATGTTATTACGTTTTAAGTGTCTTATTACAAAAAGGTCTCATGTTTTGGTCTTATTTGAAAAAAGTTTATGACTTTCTGTTTTCATTTAAAAAGGTGCAATTTATTTACTTTGTTTCTTAATGATTGTTTCAATTCTAGATAATCTATTATAAAATTAGATAAAATCACTTGTAATGCCGCCCACGTCTATCTGCATGAGATTAGAAGTCTATTCTATCTAATATTCAAGAGATATTTATCTATATATTTACATTCTTATAAATAATGGGATTTTAACTTGTAAAAGTTCAACCGCTCAAAATGATGCAAATTTAACTCGACTATAAACTTACTTGCGTTCCCATTATTGACCCCAATCCCAACTTCTTTAATGGATAATTGAGATAACATAAAATAGAAAAGTTGACCTATTATTAATATATTATGCATAAAGGTCAGAAAAACATTTGATTAATTAGGCCACGTCATCAGAATGTGAAAAAGACACCAACGAAGAATTAAATTTTGAAAATGATACAGATACACAGTTGAATTATACATATTTAATCACAAATACATTAAAACAACATTTTTTTAATATCATTTGTGGTTAAATCTATGTAATTCACCTGTGCCTCTATCATTATTCATTAAATTTTCAATTGGATCTTGTAAGTTGTAACTATCATTGACTTGTCCCCATGTCTTTGTGGATGTGATTGCCATGTTTGGCCTTATCACAAGTCATTATTGATTTGTCTAAAAGCCTAAGCATTGACTAATTAACAGAGAAGATTCGGACAACTAATTGCTTGAATACATTATTATTTAATTGACACGAATTACGGCCCAAATGATAATTTTATAAGTAACATTTTTTATAAGGCAACATCAAGGACGAAGTAACAAAAATGAGATAAAGAAACCAGTGTTTCTCCAACTTATCATCAGTAACTTATTGGGTTTTGGGGAAGAAGAACGTGGCCTTGGAGTGGCTAATTGTTCTTTGGACGGCGCTCATTGGGGACGCAACACTATATATGAAAATGCTGCTTTGACCGAAATTGATATCCGCACAAACAAAATTCAAAATAACGTCATTTTGATTTGATCCGTTTAGACACTAATTCAGACACCAATTTCGCAAATTAATAATGCTCAAATACTAAATATCATTTTTATTGTCTTATGCAAATAGAGAACAAAACCCAGTTTAGAGACAACTTACTAGCCACAAAGCTACATTGAATTGGAGTGACTAGACCATTTTGTCTCTGGGTAGCCCGCCTGCTGTCTCATTCAACTACATTGATTCCTGTAATCTACAGTCTAATAGAACACAGCGAGCACATCGAATCTCGAATCTCGATGCTAGAAGTCATACAGATGTTGAGGACGCATACAAGACACGCATACAAGACACCAATCAGACTATTATAGCAACTGCAATATCTATATTACAAGTTTTTGTAAAATATAATAGTAAAATATTACAACTCGATACTTCTTTTATCCATTGTTATTTCTCAACATTTGAAGTAATGAAATGACAATAACCCTTAAATTTATGCAAGTTTTGAAAAGAGACGATTGTCGCTAATGAACCCTGTAGAGTAGAGGTACATGGGCATTAAAGTTGAAACGAAACGATTGAATTTGAAACTTCTATCACTAAACGTTTCAACTTGAACACGTTTAATATAAACTTGAAATATTTATCAGAAACCTGAAATTTGAGAGAATTAAAGAGAGGGCGACTTGCTAAAGGTGGCAATTTCATCGTGAAGTTCAGTGCAATCGTTTCGTGCCACCACAAGGATAAAAGAAAGTGAGAAAATAGCAATTTATTTTTCTTCTATTTTCCCTAAATGAAAGCTAAAAATCCTACTCAGTAAAAGGGGAAGTCGTTCAAAATATAAATGCAGCAACAATACTTGTACGCCTGAAGACATGAAACCATAACACGACGACTGAATAAATGAACAAGATGATCTGCAGATTTTAACCCCCACCGGCATCATAATGATAATAAATTTACCATATGCTGAGGCACAAGGAGTTTATGGACCCAAAGGGACCATGTGTTGTGTTATAACAAACACGAATAAGAGATTATTTGAGAGAAAACTCTTATTTTATATACCCACAAAAGAATTACAAAGCTTCCAACTTAAAGCTTTACAAAAAACTCTCAAAACTCACTCTAATCTCACTCTCACAATTTAGGGATAATGACAATGGTTCTCAAAGCTCCATTTTATAGTGCCAAACCGCGTGCTACAGTAACACGCGGTTTGGGCAGTTGGCAACTTTGCCAACTTGCAGATCTTGCATGAAGCAGCTGGCAGCATGCTTTCGGTGCTTGTGTTTGCTAGCTGCTTCATGCTGTCTTCCAACAAATCTCCCACTCGGTGAAGATTTCCCCAAAATCTGAGCCGACCATCAATCACCCAAATCCGGATCCTCCAAAGGATCCTCCCCTGGCTGCATCTGAATGACTGCCTACGTACCCTGAGTTGGGATCAAGCCAATTGTAGTTCTCTGAATCTCCCCACTCTGACTATGTGGAGAGTTTTTTCATCCCGGCTATGGCACGACAGATTTCAAGCTTCTCCTTCGGTAAAACCTTCGTGAACATATCGGCACCGTTGTCTTCGGTGTGAATTTTCCTGAGTTCTAATAGCCTTGAGCTCAGGACGTCCCGTATCCAGTGATACCTCACATCGATATGTTTTGACCTCGAATGTAAGGTGGAATTTTTACCGAGATAGATAGCACTCTGGCTATCGCAGTACAAAATGTACTTCTCCTGCTTGAAACTCAATTCCTGGACGAATGTCTTCATCCACAGCAATTCCTTGCAAACTTCCGTCGCTGCAATGAATTCCGCCTCTGTTGTAGAAAGTGCAACACATCTCTGCAACCTAGACTGCCATGCCACAGCTCCTCCTGAGAGAGTAATCAGATACCCCGAAGTAGACTTTCGGGTATCCACGTCTCCTGCCATATCTGAATCGGTATAGCCTATCAACACTGGCTTGTCGCTGCTTCCAAAACATAACCTCATCTTAGAAGTGCCTCGAAGATACCGCATGATCCATTTGATCGCAGTCCAGTGTTCCCGTCTTGGGTTTGACATAAACCGGCTGACCAATCAAACTGCGTGTGCTAAGTCTGGCCTCGTGCACACCATGGCATACATAAGACTTCCCACTGCTGAGGTGTATGGAACCTGTTTCATTTCCTCCTTCCCTGTCTCAGTAGAGGGACTCTGTTGTGTACTCAATCTAAAGTGGGTAGCAAGAGGAGTGCTAACCGCTTTAGCCTTATCCATCTGGAATCTCTGAAGTACCTTCTCGATGTACTCCTCATGTGACAAGTATAACCTCCTGGCTTTCCGATCACGACCGATCCTGATGCCAAGAATTTGTTTAGCTGGCCCCAAGTCTTTCATCTCAAAAGACTTACTCAGTTGCTGCTTCAAATTGTCAATCCTCGATTGATTCCTGCCAACTATCAACATATCATCTACATATAACAGTAAGATGATAAAATCATCGTCAGAAAACTTCTGAACGAATACACAATGGTCTGAAGTAGTCTTCTTGTATCCCTGCTCCCCCATAACTGACTCAAACTTCACGTACCACTGTCTCGGTGCCTGTTTCAAACCGTAGAGGCTTTTCCTGAGTCTGCACACATAGTCCTCTTTCCCGCTGACTCTGAAGCCTTCTGGTTGCTCCATGTAAATTTCTTCTTCCAGATCCCCGTGAAGAAATGCGGTCTTGACATCCATCTGCTCAACTTCTAGGTCGAGGCTTGCTGCTAAGCTGAGTACCACTCTGATGGATGACATCTTCAAAACTGGAGAGAAGATTTCATCGAAGTCAATGCCTTTTCTCTGATTGAATCCTTTGAAAACTAGTCTGGCTTTGTAACGGGGTTGTGAAGTGTGCTACTGTTGCTTCACCCTGTACACCCATTTGTTCTTCAAAGCCTTTTTGCCTCTTGGCAATTTCACCAACTCAAAAGTGTGATTGTCATGCAAAGATTTCATCTCATCTTGCATGGCTTCCTCCCAATTTTCTCTGTCCTCTGTTTCCACAGCCTCCTGGTAGCTCTCGGGTTCTCCCCCGTCAGTAAGCAGCACATACTCATATGCAGAGTATTTGGTTGAAGGTTGCCTCTCTCTGTCAGACCTTCTCTGTGGAACTGTTGGTGGAACTTCTGGTACTGGTGGTTGATCATGATCATCATCTCTGGGAGCTTCATCACTTGTACCCTCCTGTCTGGGAACCTCATCTTCAACTCGTACTGGCACCGGTGTATGAGGTTCTGGATTCACATTTCTGTATTGTTGGGGCATTGTCTTTATCTCCTTTCTAATATATTCTATGGTCTGGTCTTCAACAAAGACAACATCTCGGCTTCTGACAATCTTCTTCTCCATAGGATCATAGAGTTTGTAGCCGAAATCATCCTGACCATAGCCAATAAAGACACACTGTCGCGTCTTTGCATCAAGCTTGGATCTCTCGTCCTTTGGGATGTGTACATAAGCTTTGCACCCAAAGACATGTAAGTGCCCGTATGACACTTCTTTACCTGTCCAGGCTTGGTTAGGAACATTACCTTTCAGTGCGACCGCTGGGGACATGTTCAAAACATGTACTGCTGTGATGAGTGCCTCCCCCCAAAATGTCTTCGGCAGCTTGGCTTGTGACAGCAAGCTTCTGATCCTCTCGCACAAGGTTCTGTTCATCCTCTCAGCTAGGCCATTCAGCTGAGGTGTCTTCGGAGGTGTCGTTTGATGTCTGATTCCTTGCGTCTTGCAGTACTGATCAAACGGACCTCTGTATTCTCCACCGTTATCTGTTCTGATGCACTTCAGTTTCTTGCCGGTTTCTCTCTCCACCAAAGCATGAAACTCCTTGAACACTCCCAGCACTTGATCTTTTCTCTTTAAGGTGTATGCCCAGATCTTCCTTGAATGATCATCAATAAATGTCACAAAATACAGTGACCCACCAAGTGTTCGTGTCTGCATCGGACCGCGTACATCTGAATGTATGAGATCTAGTACCTCCGGTTTCCGTTGAGGCGGGGAGCTCTGGAAGGATACTCTGTTCTGCTTTCCAGCCATGCAGTGTTCACACTTCCGTAAGTGTGAGTTCTTCAGTTCCGGAAGAACATTCCGCCTGCATAGTATCTCCATCCCTGTTTGGCTCATGTGACCGAGCTTTTTATGCCATAACTCGGCTGCCTCATTACTGTTGACTGTATTTATGCTACTATTGGAAAGCTTAGCATGCATCAAATACAGAGTTGAGTCTTTCTTACCTCGTGCCACCACCATTGATTCTTTAGTGAGCTTCCAGCATCCGTCACTAAAGGTGCTGTAGAAACCTTCATCATCCAGCTTGCCTGTTGAGATCAGGTTTAACCAGATATCTGGGATGTGCTTGACTCCCTTCAACACTAGCCTTGTCCCGTTCTCTGTTTCAAGGCAGATGTCTCCAATACCGACGGCTTTGGACTGTCCGTCATTCCCCATCCTTACAGCACCGTAGTCCCCTGGTGTGTAAGATGAAAAGAAGTCTCTGCGAGATGTGGCGTGTATGGATGCGCCACTATCTATCACCCAACTGGTCTCGTGGCTGGCAAGATTCACAACGTTTTCTTCATACATTATGCAGAAGTCTTTGGAGGTTTTCTCGGTGGTTGTAACAACTCTTTCTTGATTAGAGTCACCATCTCTCCTGGACTGCTCGTTCTTCAGTTTGTAGCAATCCCGCTTTATATGGCCTTTCTTCTCACAGTGATAGCACTCAATATCCCTCGTTCTTGATTTCCCTCGGTTCTTGTCTGATCTCCCTGGGCCTCGGCTTTTACTCCTCCCCCTTCTGGTGTTCTTTTCTGTCACTAGAGCTTCTGAGGTTGAGGCTGATGCTGACTCCTGCATTCTCGTCCTCTTTTCTTCCTCGAAGATCCTGGTCTTTGCCATCTCAATAGTGACTTTCCCATCTGCGGCTGAATTGATCACCGTAGATCTGAACGTTTCCCAAGATTCTGGTAACGTATTAAGGAGTATTAAGTCATTTACCTCATCTCCGAAGTCTATGCCCAATCCCGATAATTCCTTCATGGTTCCGAGGAAATCGTTGATGTGATCCGCCACAGCTGTACCCTCCTGGTATTTCAAACCCATCATCTTCTTAATGTAGTACAGCTTGTTGTTGCCAGTCTTTGCTCGGAAAAGCTCCTCCAGCTTTCCCCATAAGGTACGTGCATTTGCATCTTCACTGACATGGTTGACGATACTATCGTCGATCCACTGACGAATAGTACTGCATGTTTTCTGGTGAAGATTAGCCCACTTCTCATCGGATATTCCTTCTGGTTTCTTCTCCAGAAATACCGGTCCATCATAGTCCTTCACATACAAAAGGTCTTTCATCCTTCCTCTCCATGTGAAATAGTTTGTACTGGTTAACAAAATCATTTTTCCGTTGCCCCCTTCCATCACAAAAAATTCTAGGTAGAATTTCAAAAAACGGACCTCACCGTTGCGTCCGGAATGGTCGAAAATGGTGGAAATGACACTTCGTTTGTCAAAATCCGAGACAGGGACCAAATAACAAATTCCAGAAATTACAGGGGTCAAAGTGCAATTTCCGAAAGTTCAGGGGCCAAATTGCAATTACAGAAAAGTTCAGGGACTATATTGCAATTTCCAAAAAAGTTCAGGGACTAAGTTGAAAATTTATGAAAGTATAAGGGCTAAATTGTAATTTCCAGAAAGTTCAGGGACCTATATGAAATTTACCAGGCACCGCTGACGTGGCAGTTCTGCTGACGTGGCTGCTGACTGGATGCCACCTGTCAGCTGACTGTGTGATGACGTGTCCTGCTGACTGGGCTGCTGACTGTGCAGGGTCTGCTGACGTGTCGCTGACTGGACGCTGACTGTGCGCTGACGTGGCGGATGACTCAGCTTCGTCTTCAACCTTTGGGCGCGTTGTGCGCGTGAGATGCGCGTGGGGCGCGTGGGCTTCTCTCTGGACGGCGCGTGCGGCGCGTGAGGAGTGCTGGAACCTCCGTTTGATCGTCGGAAAATACTGCCGTGCTCGTCTCGCCGTGAAAAGTCCGATGATATGCTCAAAATCGATTTTCGACAACTTTCGTCAGAATCGACTTTCCGAACCGAAACTTCGTTTCTGAATTTCGGGATCCCTCCGTGGAACCGTAGCTCTGATACCACTTGTTGTGAATAAACACACAATAATAGAGGTGAATTGAGAGAAAACTCTTCTTTTATATATACCCACAAAAGAATTACAAAGCTTATAATCCAAGCTTTACAAAAAACTCTCAAACACTTTACTCTCTATCTTTCCTCACGTTTTTGGGATGCATTACAAGGTTTCACAGCAGCGTGCGCATCGAATCTCGATGCTAGAAGTCATATAGATGTTGAGGACGCATACAAGACACCAATCAGACTATTATAGCAACTGCAATATCTATATTACAAGTTTTTGTAAAATATAATAGTAAAATATTACAACTCGATACTTCTTTTATCCATTGTTATTTCTCAACTTTTGAAGTAATGAAATGACAATAACCCTTAAATTTATGCAAGTTTTGAAAAGACACGATTGTCGCTAATAAACCCTGTAGAGTAGAGGTACATGGGCATTGAAGTTGAAACGAAACGATTGAATTTGAAACTTCTATCACTAAACGTTTCAACTTGAACACGTTTAATATAAACTTGAAATATTTATCAGAAACCTGAAATTTGAGAGAATTAAAGAGAGGGCGACTTGCTAAAGGTGGCAATTTCATCGTGAAGTTCAGTGCAATCGTTTCATGCCACCACAAGGATAAAAGAAAGTGAGAAAATAGCAATTTATTTTTCTTCTATTTTCCCTAAATGAAAGCTAAAAATCCTACTCAGTAAAAGGGGAAGTCGTTCAAAATATAAATGCAGCAACAATACTTATACACATGAAGACATGAAACCATAACAAGACGATTGAATAAATGAACAAGATGATCCGCAGATTTTAACCCCACTGGCATCATAATGATAATAAATTTACTATATGCTGAGGCACAAGGAGTTTATGGACCCAAAGGGACCATGAATTGATATCTATACACGACCTCCTTAGATTTGGGGAAAATAAAGTAATACATAAAGAAGAAAACATCTAGCAGAGATTTTTGCCACTAAATAACTAATCCCCATTTATAAGCATGGACCTAGCAACAAGCTCCTCCAATTTATTCATTAACACCGACATGGTATTTACTTTTTTCCTCCACCAAATTGCTTATTGGCAATAATCTCCATAAAAAGGGTGAAAATGCATTGGACAGCTGCCCCTGCTATGCAGACAAAATACCCCCGATGCAATTGAACCAAAAACTACATTTCAGGCTCTAAACTTAAACTACTAATTCTCTGATTTTCGTCAACATAAAAAGATATATCCTTTCGACACATTGTTCTTCCAAAAAGGGGACTTTGTCCTACAAAATTCTTTAATAAATCCACGAAACTCTTGATTTATGATTTATATCTCGACTCCTAATTTTGTACCAAAACTTCTGAACTTATTTTGAAACCAATGCCCATGAGTACTGAATATTACCGTCTCAGCTGCAGGGAATGTAGGACGCAATGGTGTCACCATAAACCACTTGCCGTCACAGACTGATCAAATGCCAGGTCATAACAAACCTCATGTTCTCCCATTATAATTGGTAAATACCATTATATATCTAATATATAGATTCAAAGATATTAAGATATGGCATGATATATTGCCAATTATAATTGTATTTAAGTCAATTGATTATAATTGATTTTGTAATTAATTGTACATTATTACCATAATATTGTAACGGATACCTTCCCGAAATATCCGAGCTTGTAAGCCTATATAAAGGCAACATATGTTCTCATCGAATGATGAGAAAACAATATTTTCTTCAAACTCTCTCGGTTTCTCAGTTTCTCACATGGTATCAGACGCCTAGGTTCTTCCCCCAGTTACTGTTTCCAAACAGTCCCTTGTGAAGTTGTTCCACTCCAGGACCTCTCTGAACTTTTCCAAATGGACAAATCTGATGTTATGCAGCCCATTCCTACCATTCTCACAGGTTCAAACTACCGTCTCTGGGTTCAGGGGATGCGCAGTTTTCTCAAAGGCCGAAAGTTATGGCGCTATGTCACGGGGGATATCAAGCTCCCCAAACAGAGTGTTGATGAGCCTGATGATAAGTTTGCGGATCGTCTTGAAGACTGTGATAGCAAGAATCATCAGATTCTGACATGGTTTCGAAATACTTCTACTCCCTCTATTCACCACCAATTTGGGCGCTATGACACTGCCAAAGAAGTCTGGGATTTACTTGAAATGCGATACACTACCTCTGATCTCTCTAGTCAGTACCAATTGTGGGAGGAGTTGCATAATTTAAAACAGGATAGAGGTCAGCCTATTACCAGCTTTCTTGCTAAAATGGAGGCTGTTTGGGATCAACTTGCTCTTTCAGAACCTCCGATGGATTGTGCTGTTGATGCGGCCAAATATACTGCATACCGTGAGCGAATGAGGTTAATTCAATTTCTTATGGCTCTTACTGATGATTTTGAATCTTGCAGAGCTTCTTTATTACATCAAACTCCCCTGCCGACATTGGAGGCTGCTGTCTCTCGCTTATTATCTGATGAAACCAGATTAGGGTTACTTAAGCCTCCTCAAGATGATACCGTGCTTGCCGTAGCCAACAAATACTCCTTCCGAGGTGGTCCCAAGATATGTCGTACATGCA